>JAQFYC010002770.1:0-23693 GCA_034694165.1 Tomocerus mixtus | reverse complement strand
AACTTTATGTAACCATAATTCGGTATTTAAGGATTCCATGAGCAACGCTCGCAGGGAATTCAATAAAAACTCCAATACATACATACATACATACATACATACATACATATATTGTTGGTGGAAGAGTGAGCAACTGGGCAATATAATTCTATTTCCAGTTAAACTGAAGAGACTGAGTGGTTGGATTGGTCTTTGACTACAGTCTAAGTCTACAGTAGCTTTCTTTGGCGAACACTTTTTTTCCACTCTTTTCTGGACTTTTGTAATGGGATCTTTGCGAGCATTGCAATCTTGGTCAAGACGAAGGAATAAAGGAAAAGCAGGGCAGACCGGTTGTCCGGTCCAGCAGAAATGAAATGAATTGCAATAAGAAGAGAGAAAGAATAATAAGAATAGATAGAAGGAATGCATCTGTACTACATATATTAGAAACCTGATAATAAATATAGTGAAAGAAGATCAAACAACGAATCGTCATATATGTAACGTGTTAGTTGCTCATCTTGCTTTTGTCGAATTCTGTAAAAGTAAAAGTCTACCGACATATCAGTCTAGTACGTTGTACGTTAGTAATAAAAAATACACTAGGATCCCATTACTTACGATTCCTCACGAAATAAGTAAATATATAAATAGAAAGGAAGTGACTGTAGTACTGCCTAAAGAAATAGTATTGTCATTGCTTTCTTCAGAGAAAGTAAAGTGAAAGAAATTTGATCAAGATTTCCATTGAGGAACTTTGATGTTCTCAAGAATGTATTAAAAGTGCAAGTTAATATTTTATGGGTTGTACATGTAATGTTAAGGGAAGGGTTAACAGGCAAGTTGCTAACGAGCAATGCTTCGGCGTTTTAGACGCAGCCTAAGTTTGTAAGATATTGGGGGATATAAGTTAAGTATGTAAGTAGTTTCTAAGTAAGTACCTAAGAGAGAAGAAGGTGAATTGAAGGAAGATAAAGATAAGATCAGATAAGGTAGGGAAAGTCAGGCATAGCCTTAGCTTACTAAATAGGAAGCGAATTTAGATATGTAAAGTAGAATTTTGGCTAAGTAAGTCGGTATGGTATATATGAAGGTGAAGAGAAAGCTGATGTGATGTATGAATAATTCATTACAGAGTGCAGAAGGCAGAACGTCAGCAAAGTCTCCAGCAAGAAGACTCGTTGGATCTTGACGACAGTAACTCGACAATATACTCCATTCAAGGAAGACTCGACTCCAACAAGCAGATGCCAAAAGTTGTACGAGTTTTAGGGGAATCTGCTGAATTTTATCAAAATAAGATTCCAGCGGTTCCAGGGGCCATTGCTCTGCCGACTAGTCCAACAATTTTAGAAGTACCAGAAGAATTGTTTCCCGATGTGGATATGCTTCCATTGCCTCCCCCTCCTCCAGGCTATCGAAATTCTCCCGAAGAGCAAACAATTGTCCAGGGCCATGTTGTGAAATCCGCTTTAGCTGACAATAATAAATCGAAAGATAAAAAAGGAAAGAAGAAAATCAAATTTAAAAAGGAGCCTTGCACCTCTTCCTCATTATTTTCACGGAGAAAGTCTTTTGAAGATCCAGCGGCAGCCGAAGAAGGAATCGCGCATAGGCAGTATTATCACTATAGGAAGAAGAAGCAGAAGGAGAGACTCCGACGGAAACCGGAAGGGAGCAGTGACGAAATTTTCGACGATGACTTTGAAGAGGAGGATCTCAATTTGGCTGTCTACGGAGGAGATAGTACTGAAGAGTCTATCGGGGACACCGGAGAAATTCCAGAAGACTTAGGCTCAATGGAGCAGGGGAGTTTGAGTTCCATGAGTAAATCCCAAGTGATTGAATTATGGAGATCCTCTGAGATGGATTTGAGACGACAGTTGGCTCAAGCTCTTAAAGATAAAGAAAAGCTCGCTGAAAAATTGGAGATAGTCACGAAACCGGAAATCCTTGACCCTCCATGACTAGTAGTGGAATTTGATGCTGTAAAAATTTGACCCTTGCCCTACGCTAGTAGCACAACTAGCCTCTACTATCCTAATCAAACGGAAATGGATTTTTAGACTATTTACCTACTTAACATTTAATTAGAAGATAAGATCAACATCAAACTCACTTTACTATTCAATAATACAATAGCGCCAAGGCTAGCACCATAAGAAAATCTACTTATTCGACTTGACCTACCACTTGTACATAAATACATTTCAATACTTTTACTTATACTTGGTCAATAATTAATACTAAAGTACTAACTACTGTTTACGTCCGTCTTTAAGTACGTAAGAGTAAGTAAAAGCCAGTATTTCTCTAGTCCTTTCAAAATTAATACTGGTATTTGAGCAATAATCTTTTTATGGGCAGTTTATGACTTTAGTATCCTTGTGATTGCTCTCCTAGTCCTCATCATCTCTTTTCCCTGTATGGTCCAGTGCCAAACTGAATAGTACACAGAGAAGAGACATAATAGAATATCAGAGTATACAAAACATTCTGTATTCTACCCGGGGATTGTATTGTGCAACACAGTGACGTATTCTCTACAGCCTGAAATTCATCGGTGTGTGATAATTAATACAGCCTATGTAAAATTAGTATACTGTAAGTAAGTATAAAAGTTTCAATTGATTACACTACGTCAATTGAATAGAATAGAATCAGTTGTTCAATTGAAATGCCTTCTTCTACGAAGGAGTCTAGTCTACTCCTATAATCTCAGAAATGACAATTAATGCTGATTATTGTGCTAAACATTTGTATAGCATGTGTGTATAGGAAACTAATACTTGTACATATTACTCGTTGAAAAATAATTAAGAAAACAAAAGTGTTTTCTGATAGTCCAATTAGACTTTGGATATAAATATCAAGCAGCTATCCCTATCGCATCGCCTTGAAGATTTTCTGATGCGGTTTCACTTTGAGTGAAAGCATGGTGAAAGTTTTTAGCAAATTAATAATAGTAACGTGTACAAAATGTTGTTTCATGTTACAAAATAATGTTACTTATTAGATTCTTGGGAAAATAATTTCTTGAGAAAGATTAATAGCAAAACTTGTCGATGTAAATAAAAAATTGTGGTTACTACCTTTGAAGGTAACTACTAAATACTAATTACTATATTATAGTACTCAATTAATAGCGTAAGAGCGAGGAGTATTTAAAAGGAAAGCAAGACCTTCTTGTATATGGTCGATTTGCTGATCTGATCTAATAAATTGTGATAATACTATTATAATATAAATATATACTTACAATATGCAAATACTTAACGACAAACGTCAACTCAAATGACTTTTCGTGGCTGAATCATTTAATTTTACTATAGAACTAGAGTTTAACTAATAAGCATCGGAAATAGATAGCAATAGACAATAGAATTATACACAGCCAGCCATTGAACTAATTCTAATGTTTATTATAATTGTAACGCCTGGAATTGTTGGACTGTAAGCGGTTGTTGCTCATTTTACACCGTAATTGTAATATAATCTTAAGATAATTACATTAATGAGTCTACTGAGCCCAATTTCATATAAGTAGAATGCATATAGATATCTAATAACAATAATACAATTAATTACCACTGTAAAATAGTATCCTATAGAAGCGCAGTAAAATATAAATGATAAAATTCACTTACTATCCATATTTGGTACTAAATACTACTACTCCTAGTGCGTAATTATCTTTTTAAGTACCTAGTACATTGCATATGATAATAGTATTATTAGTATTCTACTAAATAAGTACAATTAGATATCGTATCTAAATATTAACGAAATTAACCAAGATATACCTTTGCTTTGTACATTGGGGCTGCTGTAAATATTGCTTCATATACATTCAAAGAGTGAATACTGTTTTAATATTGATATTGTGGGTGAATGTGCCTAGTTAGGTAATATATTGTTACGATTACGAGACTCAAGCACAATATTGTACACACAAATGTTACAACATAAAATTTAATTAGCTATACCTGTGTAACTAAATAAGTTATTTATTGTTAATATTAAATAGTAAACCACAGTATACTGTTTTACAATCTATCGTACTTAAGCGTATGGAACACGCATTCCATTAAACACTATCTAGTTATATATACCTACCCAAATAAATTGTTTGTATGCAGGTGTTTGTAGGTGCCTTAGATAAGCAAAATACATACACACCTACACTAATTACATAACATGTACATAACATACTGAAATAATATTTATGCGTATAATTGATCTGTTTAATTTTTATGTATTGTTACTGTTACTTGTGAGATTGGCAGTCAGATTTGAACAATAATATGGCCCTGCCCTATGTATGCAGAGATTCCTCATTATAAGGCCATAAATCATTTCACTTTGAGGTGCCCATATGTACCTAACTAATTTATATTGTCAAAAGGGGCATGTAAAACAGAATCCCAATCCAAAGAAGTCTTCAATTTGATTTAATAGACATTACTGTACAAAAACATGTATTAACTATATTTAGGTTCCAATTCTTATTTTCGTCATCATTGATGTCACGTATACGTAAACGGGGCATTTTAATAGATAATTAATTGACTAACTTTATATAGAACTTGTATAACGAAAACAAAACGATCTAACAAGCTCGTCCATTCTTAGGAAATAGATAATTACAACTTAGTTATTTATAATGAGGAATATTAGCGCATTGTTAATACTAATTAGCTATACATCATAGTTGAGTTCGCAATACTTTCCCTAGATCAATAAACACCAATGCGTTCATTTTCAGACAGAATTTTAACAAACATTGCAAATACGATTAGTTGTTCATCTGAGAAATATATTACCAAAAGCATTACTATAAATGCCACTGTAATCTAAGTAATTAACTAGTAAAACTGCAAAGCACGAATAAATAATATGTTCCATTTGTATGCATACACGTACATACCTATATACATATACCTGCATAAAATAGATATTCCCAATAGCCATTAATTAAAATGAAATATATTTAATTAGCAAATCATATTACAAACATAAACTTTTTTGTGTACGTACACCTAATAAATACAGTACTTATTATCTGTAACTACTTATTTATTGACAAACCTAAACCATCTGTTTTCAATTATGAGAAAACACGTACCTATGTGCATCTCACAGTACAGTAAACACAGTTATATTTGTAGAATATATATAATCAATAAGGAATATTTTCTAAGTAATTAATTACATTCCTAGTCCAATCTCTGCTGTATACTTTAATTTATAAATAACTACACAAAGATGTACTTACCAACAAATATTAAGTACTGCAAAAATTAAGAGTCATGCACTGATGCAGAGAGATTTGCATGTTAAAGTACCTTTCGTTCAGCAGCGATGGGGAAAAATACCCATATCTGCATGTAACAAAATACATAGTATTATGTAATAGTATTAAATAGTAGGGACTGTAAAGAAATCCCTGAAACAAAGTAATGTTTTATTGTAATATAGGTTATACAATTATTCTTAACCAATTAATCGATAATTATCCTCTGTTGTAATTGTGACATGTTTAAGCGCTTCAAGTTTCAAAAGTTACAATTATAGCCAAATAGAACACACTTAACATTATGCAAAGTTATGTGCAGTATTACGGTTACCTACTAAGACACAAATCTACCTATCTCTACCTTCTACTAACGTCTAACTTAACTAATTATTACATAATTAGAATAACAATAACTCACAAATTGTATGCATGGATTATGTATGTATGTATATACGTACTGGAGTAAAATTGTATTTGCGATTGAGATCACAATAAAAACATGCAATGAATGAAGAACTACTTTGGTTTGTGATTAATTGCTGTTATTGTATCACAAAAATGAAAAACATTTGCATTTTCTCATAACCATGTTATAAGAGATATTAGGTTTATTGAATTACTAATCTTGAAATCATCTCTACTAATTTCCTGGAACTCTTTATTCACACATACAGGGTGGCATATACCATATAAATCGCCTAGTCCTAATTGTCCTATCTACTATCTCCATGTAATAATGTTCATCACTATATGATATGCACATAATTATTACTTTATTATATTATCCAGGATGGGGATATAAGTATGAATTGAATAGTACTTGTGAAAATGTGACTAATGAAAGTCAGCCCTGAAGTTCACTTGGTAAGTAAAACATTGCACTAATATGGTCAGTGCAGTGGCACGAAGCGGTACCGATTTTTGCAAAAACTTGTAAAGCTTGTATCTTTTCTGATTGGTATAATAGTATGTACTTATGGATAGGTATGGATAATATCGTGTTGGCCAAATTTTCAATTTTGTAATGATTTTGGCTAAAAATCAAATTGGGCCGTAAGAGACAAATAGACTTAGGGACATACAAGGAGGTTACGTTACGGCTACTATACAACTTAATATACTGTACTAGTAATCCAGTTTTACAGGTAATACTGTACTGATTATAATTGTCCTTCTATTATTTTATGTGAATGCGAATTTGCGAATTACACATACTGCAATATTATACTAGTAAATGTAAGTGCGACATTTTACGTTCATTCCAATTACGTTATCTCTTGATGATTGCAATTATTACCTATATACTACGTTATTCTTCCACAAGTAGAAGTAGCATAAAATATAAATATTACAGCAACACAAGCATAAGCAGTTAGTGTTGTTTACTCAGATAGAGATTCTAGATAGGGTTAACAATAGTACTATTTGTAGTAACATACCTAAGCATGTAAACAGTTAAAGCACAAGTATACAAATATATATTATATTTAAAAGCTTTGCTTACTAAAATGTTACGTAAAGGTGTGAAAAAGAACTGTCAAAGGATGCGTATGAAAAGGACACAAAAGCTACATACATGAGAAACTGGATTGCGAAATTCGCCATGCAAATATTCTGGATTTAATAGCGAAGAATTGTGTACGTGTAAAAGATGCACACGTATAGGTAAGTTATCATCTGAGATTCGAAAGTAAAAACGCCTCCCCGCTGAAATAGAGAGGCAAATGGAAAGTTTACAACTGAGAATTGGGAGGCGCAAAGGTTTCGTGGTTTGTTTCAATTGGCTCTACTCTTGTCCACGAATGTCAACTCACATTTCCCTATTATACTAATGCACAGTTAACTTTCGTCTCTTCTTTAGTCCAGTTATTACTCTTGCTCCGCGAAGATCACTTTTACTCCTCGTCCTTAAAAATAGTGACACGTACAACTGAAAAAATTAACTTCAAGATGCCCAAAATTTGGGTTTCGTTAGCGTTTTTACTACTTCTTGGTAAGTTATCTTTAAGTTTTACATAATTTATCTTCATAGACGCATCGTCGGCTTAATGTTGATTTTATTGTATAGTTTGATTTCAGATTTATTTGGAAGATTTACCGGTTTCTGATTTTTCATTATATTTTTGTACTCTTATTTTCCAGGTGCCTTAGGAGCCACAAGAGCAGATGTTACCTTAGATGAATCGGATTTCGAAGGGGAGGGTGTTACTCCAAAAGTAGAGAAAGATATAGGAAAAAGTCAAGAAGGATCTCGAACTGACGATGAGGTGGTGTCCAGGGAGGAGGAGGCGATCAAAATTGATGGCCTTAATGTAGCCCAAATTAAAGAAATGAGAGATAAGGCTGAAAAGTTTCATTTCCAGGCTAGTTCACATTTTACAACTTATAAGTTGCTGCTATAATCTTGTTCTGTACTATTTACTCGGTAAAAATTATACATGTGTAGCTTCTAGTTTAGGAATTTGGAAAATGCCTATTCCTTTAATTTCCTATGTGTCATAAGTTGGACTTTGGCAACGAACGCCATGCCATTTAGAGTATCAATGCAAAACGAATTATATGCAAATCAGAGGGAGGGTAAATGAATGCCATAATAAAATTTTATTTTTTTTTGTTTAGGCTGAGGTCAGTCGGATGATGAAATTAATTATCAACTCCTTGTACAAAAATAAGGAGATTTTCCTCAGAGAGTTGATCTCAAACGCCTCGGATGCCCTCGACAAGCTTAGATTACTGGCTCTAACTGACAAATCAATCCTTGATGCCACTGATGAGTTTAGTATACGTATTCGGGTAGATAAGGAGAATCATCTGTTAAATATCCTAGATACAGGAATTGGTATGACTAAAGACGAGCTTGTCACAAATCTTGGAACTATCGCTAAATCCGGAACCAATGACTTTTTAAATAAAATGCAAGAAGCTGCAGATGCTCAACAACTTACCGATCTAATTGGACAATTTGGTGTCGGATTTTATTCTTCATTCTTGGGTAAGCCACCGGGCCACGGCATAACTATTTTCCATAATATAATACTTATTTTCGTTTAGTTGAAAAATGTAATAATGCTTCTGAATTATTTCCAGTTGCTGACCGAGTTATCGTTACAAGTAAATCACCAGCAGATGCAGTTCAACATATTTGGGAGTCGGATGCTGCCGAGTTTTCTGTCGTTGATGATCCACGAGGAGATACTTTAAAACGAGGAACACACATAAGGTATCCTTATCGCTAGTGGCTAAGTGGCTTATAATAAGTTTATTGGATATGATGTAATGGAATTAGTAGCTAAAAATTGTATTGCTTTCTGTTCAGCCTGAAAATGAAGGCTGAGGCAACAAGTTACCTTGAAGATGCTACAATCCGCAACTTGGTGAAGAAATACTCCCAGTTTATCAATTTCCCAATCTATCTGTGGGCTGAAAAGGTTATTATGTCATTTTACCGTATGTTATTTGCTTAGCTTTACTTAGCTCTGTTGTTGTAGCAAATGGTACATGTTGTAAATGCAAAATATTTCATTATTTACAGACTGTCGAAGAAGAAGTTGCAGTTGACGAAGAAGATGAAAAGAAAGATGAAGAAAAGAAAGAAGATGCTATTGATGAAGACGAAGATGCTAAAGTTGAGGAATCCAGTGACACCGATACGGACAAGCCAAAAACAAAGAAGGTTTCCAAAACTGTTTACGATTGGGAACTTGTTAACGAATCCAAACCAATCTGGACTAGGAAGCCCGGCCAAGTCGAAGATGCTGAATATGACGAATTTTATAAGAGTTTGACCAAAGATAGTCAGAAGCCATTAGCGAAAACTCATTTTGTTGCCGAAGGAGAAGTTACATTCAAAGCTTTGCTTTTTGTCCCAACCGTTCAACCCTCTGAAAGCTTCAATCGATACGGAACAAAAACAGAACACATCAAATTGTATGTTAGACGAGTATTTATTACTGACGACTTCCAAGAAATGATGCCCAACTACTTAGCATTTGTTAGAGGTATCGTTGACTCCGACGATTTGCCATTGAATGTGTCTCGAGAAACTTTGCAACAAAGTAAGCTTATCAAGGTTATTAGGAAGAAGCTTATCCGGAAGACTTTAGATATGCTGAAAAAGATGGAAGGAGAAGATTATGACAAATTCTGGAAGGAATATTCCACAAATATTAAGCTCGGCACTATTGAAGATACAGCAAATAAGAGCAGACTGGCTAAGCTCCTCAGATTCAGTACATCAGCTGGTCCTGGATTGTCATCTTTGACAGATTACGTATCTCGAATGAAGGATAAGCAAGATGCTATTTACTACATGGCTGGTTCTTCTCGGGACGAAGTTGAGCGATCACCTTTTGTTGAGCGTCTTTTGAAGAAGGGTTATGAAGTTCTGTTCCTTACTGAAGCCGTTGACGAGTACTGCATTGGTGCTCTTCCAGAATTTGAAGGAAAGAAATTCCAGAACGTAGCCAAGGAAGGATTCAGTCTTGCCGATGGCAAAGCTAAAGATAAACTCGAGGAGGCAAAGAAAGTATTTGAGCCATTGACCAAATGGTTGGGTGAAAATGCTCTTAAAGACCAAGTGAGTTTATAATTATTTTTGGGTATTTAAATATTATTGCTCTGTCATCATACTATTCTGCACCAAAGTAGATTTAGTATTTATATGAACTAAAGCCTGCACATACATTTATATTAGTATTAGCATTGCTAGTTTTATAATATATATAAATTTCAAATATCTTAAACATTACATTAACTGCACGCTAAAGAGGGTACTTCTTTTTCTTAAAAATATGCAATATGCATTAAACAAGGTTTGGGAGACAAATCTATTTTTCCTAATTCTTAAGAGTAATTCTTTCTTACTCCTAGAAGCTATCTAACTGCATTCTGTATCTCCTTCTAAAATCAGAATGCGGCTACTAAATCAATTCCTTCTATAAAATATTAAATTAGGCATAAAGTAGAAAATAATAGTTTGGTGATGGAAGGTTACGGTACGAATGCTTTGCCTGACTTTAATAGATTTCAAAAGCTCTGGTTTCGGAACGTCTTTCTAACTCGCCTTGTGCGTTGGTGGCCGGTTTATATGGTTGGACTGGAAACATGGAACGTATGGCTTTGTCCAATCCTCACCAAAAGGCTGATGATGTCTCTAAATCGTAAGTTCATGTTGAATATTCGTGTGATTATTTTAGATTTTAAAAGCTGAAGTTAGTGAGAGGCTTGACAAAAGCCCTTCCGCCTTAGTCACATCCCGTTTCGGGTGGACGGGAAATATGGAGAGAATTATCACGTCCCAGACCCATTCCAAAGCTGGTGACGTGAGCAAAGAGTATGAAATTTTATTTTATTATCAGTAGTACAAATTGGGTGAAGGTTCAGTATGTAGTAATTGGTTTTCATTCATGATATTATTGGCGTACGTAAGGTGTCTTTTTATTACAGAGTAATAATCATCATCATCAGTAAAGTAATTCTTTCTGTTTCTAAATAGGTATTATCTAAGTCAAAAGAAAACAATGGAAATTAACCCCAGACATCCTCTGGTAAAAGAACTCCTTCGTCGTATCAATGATGACCCAGCTGATGCTGTTGCAAAGGAGACTGCTCTTATGATGTTCAGAACAGCCACATTAAGATCCGGCTACATGCTCAAAGATACAGTCGAATTTGCGGAAACTGTGGAACAAATGATGCGACAAACCCTTGGTGTTCCACTAGACGAAGAGGTAAATAGTTTTCGTATTAATTTACTCTAATTTAATTATCAATTAGGAATTTTTAACTTGTATTTTTGATGTGAATGTAGATTGATGAAGATGAAGCCGATGGTCCAGAAGAGGAAGATACGCAAGCACAAGAAGAAGATGCTGAAGGCGAAGATGATGGAAAAGGTGATAGCGTCGACACAGAACGTGACGAGTTGTGAAAATGACATCTCATAGTTAATTATTGATTTAAATTGACATAACGAAAGTACATTTCACAAATTCACTGTACGGAATACACAACTGAAACCATGATAAGTTATGCAAGTTAAGTTATGATACCGACATATTTATATGGAATATCGTAACTGTAATTCTACAAAATTTAACAATGACTGTGTTACGTTCAGTTAAATACTGTACTTTACTTAAACCTTAGGATAGAAATTGTGTGTTTAAATATTAATAATTTGTGTATCTTAAACTTAAACAGTCAACTCATTAGGATAATTTGATTTAAGCTCTTTATTATGCGTTGTCCACTTCAGAGGAAAGCTGTTATTCATTACTATTCCATTGTTTGTCATTTGTTGCATTTTACATTTCTCGAGTGCAATTTTATAAATGCCAATTTACCCATTATGATTATTATCAAATAAGAACTAACAACCAAACCAAATATTAGTGGGAACACTTGTTTGTATTATTGTATTATATATAGTAATTAATTTATTCTCGATACTTTCATTCTAAGTGATGTGTTGTGTGTTATTGCAGATTCAGATAGGTTTACTAATAATTAAAAGTGATGAATGCAGATATAAATACCAATTAAGAGCATAAGTAATGATTTGTAATTGCTGTGTTCGAAAAGATGAAATTTGCTTATGAAATGAAATGAGGCATACTTACAATTAGAAATTATTGAAATCTTTCTAGCAAATGATGCTTTCCAATTTCTATACAGATTGAGCCAGTTATTTATTATGGGTGCGTGAAATGAAAAAGCAATTTAGATTTAACATTGTGGTAAATATATTGGCCGTTTATTGTCAATAGTGTTTGTAATAAACAAAATAATAAATAAAAATATAAAATATGAAAAATAATTTGACTTTTTACTGGTTTTAGGTACATTTATATTAAAATATCGCCTTTCTGAGTTTTTTTACATGAATGTCGCATGATGTACCTATATAATGTACATACATAATGCACATACATTGTCAATTTTTGTTGTGCAAATGAACTTTCCCATGCCACAACTAAATACAATACGTAACTTTCCCTTAGGCTTTCTTGAGCTATAATTGCATGTGAGGCAATAGATATTGTCAAAAATGAGACTCAATCAGTGTTGAAGAACAGACCTATAAGTTATCCATTTGCGTGGACAAATGTAAAAAGGGGTATATAGGTACGTATAAATATATTGTCTCAATACATACAATACAATGGTCTTTGTCGCACTTTCTCTCTTATTAAACAAAAACTGGTAGCTAATCCCTACCCGCACCCAATGCATGGCGAGAAAGCGAAAGCACTAGTGAATTTACGTTTTTTATTTAGAGTGCAGAAAGTATTTGTTTATTTATTTAAACTAAATAGCTGTAAGTGTAACAATGCATAGCAAAAGCAACCGCAAAATAAATCAACCTCGCCTCCAGGCCAGAGTCCAGACTAATGGAAACCGTATATTACGGCGAAGTTTGGAAAAACAATGTAGAAATCAGAGAAAGCATGTATTTTTTTAATAGTAAAGTGAAAGCAAGGAAAGCATTGCCACTCACGAGATCACGCGCACAAAATATCTTTATTACGATAATGGTTGAAGTTTAAAATTGCCGCCTCTTTATTGGTTCATTGTTATACTTCGATAAAACAACGATTTTTGTGCTTTTGGTGCACACATTTTTTCCCATTATCAATAACCAAAGGAAATAAATCGTTTTTGGAAAGGGAAACTTCCTAGGATACCAAACCAAATTGCCGAATTTGTTGCATGAAAATACAAATAATCATTCCGCCCGAAATAGACGTTTTTATCCAGCCATTTCCAGATCGCAGATTATTCAGTTTCAAGAAACAAGGAGACTTTACACTTTTGCTTATAAAACTTTCTGGAAACTATTTTCTCACAACAGAAGTTACCGATCGACTTTACTCGCTTGGGTCTTCAGCACTGATATTATTTGGTTTATTCATTATTAGTTCGTCAAATTTACTGTTAAAAGGTTTGAAACTAAAATATATTATTTATTTACATATTATACACATAATTTAAATTATAATTATAGCTGATTAGAAACGTACAAGTTAAATTTCGTATAATATCAAATATCGTTGTGTCATTTTTTGAAAGGCAAATTTGGTGAATCATCAATGTTGATTTTTGTTTCATAGGTATGGCAGGAGCAAATGTAGGTCCAGAGCTCGAAGAATTGGGCCAAAGTGAAGAGGCAACAAAACTTGGTATTTCATGATATGGAAATAGATTATTTTATTTGTTATTCTATATTCAAGTACATTTTAATTACTTTTGGAAAACAAAATTACAGATGATTTCGACGAAAATAAGAAGGACTCTGTTGGAGATTTATTGGTGTCTGCAGTTGAAGCCCAAGATAATGCCGGTGGAGAGGGTGAAAACGCTGTTGCTGCAGAATTTAATTCGAGCTTAGCAGTTCGACTGGAGAAGGCTAAAAAGCATCGAAATAGAAATAGAAGGCGCCGTAACAAGAACAGGCAGTCCACAGAAAGTGGTGAGGTGTCAGTTGGCCACAATACGGACTGTGAAGAATCGAATATTAATAGTAAGGATATTGACTCAAATTATTCTCGGGTGGAAGTAAATGCTAAAGAAGCGAGGCCAACAGTTACCACACCTCAAGTTTTGTTCACCCACGATTTTATGCGTGATGCATATCCTAATAGAAACGCCAATCTGACACGTAGCAGCCAAGTATTCAATGTGGACGACGCTGCTAATGCTAATACCAATTACTCTCAAGATGAGATTCTTGCAGAAACTGGTGAGGTGCCAATTGACCACAATGCTGACTGTGAAGAATCCAATACTAAGGATATGGATATTGCCTCTAATTATTCTCGAGTGGAAGTAAGTACTGAGGAGGGGGTCAAGCCAACAGTTTCCACGACCCAAGTTTTGAATCCGCAAGATATGCTCGAAGAATATACTAATAGAGACTCCAATTTGACGCTTCACAGCCAAGTACTCAATGTGGTCGACGCTGCTAATGCTAATACCAATTACTCTCAAGATGAGATCTTTGCAGAAACTGGTGAGGTGCCAGTTGGCTACAATGCTGACTGTGAAGAATCCAATACTAAGGATACGGATATTGACTCTAATTATTCTCGAGTGGAACTAGTGGAGGTACATGCTGAGGAGGGCGAAGTTTTAAATCCGCAAGATATTATGGCCGAAGAATATCCTAATAGAGACTACAACTTGCCGCTTCACTGCCAAATACTCAATTTAGACGATGTAACTGATGTTGATATTACTAATTCCTCTCAGATCGAGTTCCCTGCAGAACAGGCCAAATCATCAGATGATGTTATTAACGTTACTAATTTCTATGACTTGGACGCTTCAACTTCCTGTGTTCACCTGAAGGCCCCAAATCCAAGTGTGGAATGCTTGGGGAGTGAAACAGCCATCGTGGAGGAATATGAAGCTTCCAGTGGATCCTCTTTTGGGGAAAGGTCATTATTTAGAAGTGAGCATCCTGGCATTTGTGCGCCAATTAACTCCGAGGTGGAGGACATATTGGTGCAGGCATGCATTCAAGTTGAAGAGATGCAGTCCAGTTGTACCCCATCCTGTGTTCATTTGAAGGCTCCTAATCCAAGCTTGGAATGCTTGGGAAGTGAAATTTTCAATCTGGATGAAGCTGCAGGTGGATCGACTTTTGGGGAAAGATCATTCCATAAAAGTGAACATCCTGGCATGTGTGCGCCTATTAACTCTAATGTGAACGACACATTACAGCAGGCATGCATGAAAGTTGAAGGGATAGACTCTATTTCGTATTGGGCGAGACCTAATGATTCTTCCTATTCTGTGGATTTAAGTGCCTCTACTACTGATACCCAACCCCAACAGGAAATCCCGACATGCTCCAAGAAAATTAAAATCATAAAGCCTGCACCTCTTGGTAATCCTTGGAACGTTGACAATTCTACAATTATGCAGGCATTGACCGAAGCTGGAAATAAGGGTAAGAGGAGTAACTATTTGCATTGAATAGGATAATTATTAATTTTTGGTATATGAAACTTACACATTTTATTCCAATTCTAGAGGAAAGCAAAGAAAGCAAAGGGTGGTCGTGGAAAAAGCTATTTGGCCCGTGTGTATCAAACAGCAGCGGTCGTAGCAAGTCAAAAGACCGAGATCGAACCAATCGCCACGGCACTGAGGATGAGTCTGGACGCAAGAAAAGAGGAATGTCTTTGCCAAGATTCTCTAAGAATAAAAGGTCCGATTAGATGATAACATATGACATACACCTTCGTTAAATGTGACAAACCTGGTTAAATTAATTCTTGATGAACCATGCAACCTTATCCTTATACTCTTTAAATTCTGAAATGTGTTATTTCCAAAAATTGTGTACCCATTTTAACCAAAATTCACGTTTTAACTCTATGTCAGTGTAACATAATCTGATTGCTAATAGGTAGTACAATCCAATTTTTATATGAAACATAATTAAGTAGCCTAATCATCAGTGTATTATATTTTATTATCATTAAAACTTAATAAAATAATGTGTGATTGCACTAAATTCTAAATAACACAAATGCTTCAATTTGCGAGTGCAGTAATGTGCCTGTACTGTATTATGAAAATGATTTGCTCATTGTTGGCATGAATATGAAAGGAGCACAAAACTCTTTAGTATAGAATAGACTTTCGTGTTTTACTGCATACCATAAGTTAATCCAGGCAGACTAAAAACTATAAGAAGTATATATATATACAAGCTTATATACCGGACCGACAAACACGGCATTACATCAGGCAAAATGGACTAAATTCACGGCACACGGGGCTACGACAGTCATCTTCCATGTACAAAGCCTATTTCTTATATATCGATATAATGTCGCATGTTTGCTTGTACTTGTAGCCCTACGTAAAGGTATCTAGGTGTATATAAACTTGCCAGACATACTTCCCGAACCCTCTCGGGCCTTATACATATACAAAAGTCTTATACAAAGTTCGCTTAATTGTACTCCACTTCACTACTGTATTTCCTATATACACGTTTATAGCTAAAGGCTACGTAAACGTAATAGTTGTACATGAATAGTATAAAAGTATCTACATTCGGTTCGGAATGGGAAAGAGGTACATGTAAGCACATATCATATAGTTGGTAGTCCTATAACTATAGATTCATAGTTTGCAAAGTTTACATGCTTAGTAATGCTATTCCTGTCTACTTAGTATTTCGATTCTTAGCTAAGCTAAAGGCGCTATATCTTATATAAAAGGGATTGATAAGTCTCTTATACTACTGTTACGTGGAGCACTCTTACAATTAGACTTCGTATATAGCTATGTAGCTATGTTATATTATATTATATGGTTATAAGAGAGTCACATATTTATACAACACAATACAGACACATAAAAAACTAGGAAGAGGAATTAAAAGTAGCTTATACTTATACTTCTTATACTATACTCGTGTTTATATACAACTTGAGCTAGTCTTAGTAGTCTGGATATGAAATCTGTAAGTAGTGGAAACATACAATAGTAAACTAAACTTAATTTCATTATAAGTACACTAGTACATAGTTACTACCGTTTTAGTAAACATACAGAATACAGATAGAACATAGAAGAGACTTAAATCTATCTATACAGGAAAGGAAATGTATGAAAAAGTGCATTTCTCTTGCAGTCTGCAGTTGAAGTCTTGAAGTTGAATGCAGGCATATAAACTAAGTAAATGCAAGTGAACTAAACTAATTACATCAATTTTTACGTTGCACGAAGGTACAATAGTACTACATTACATGCAAGGCAAGAAGGTAGTAAATACTAGAGTTGTTATAAGGTAGTTATACAGTTATCATCACATAGGCATAGAAAGAACAAGTCTGTCTGGCTTGTTGTGTTACTACTTACTACAATATAAACTAAATACTAAAATCATACACAACCTAAGCTAAACTCTAATAACAATAACCTATCTGTATAAAAGAAACTACACACACATACATATATAATGATATGACAATAATGATAGGTCTTAAGTAAATTGGGTTTTAGGTTTCTTTGACTTGTAACTATTAGAAAAACTTGAGAAAGTCATCATTTTAGTATTAGTTTGTCAAAGGGCTGTGAAAGAGATAAAGATAATTTTTATTTGTAATTTGTGAGAATCGTTTTATTTTAAGTCCGAGTCAAGGAATTCCAAAGTAATTGTTGGCTCTTGGCTCCATATTTTAAATTGCTTCAATTCACTAGGAATTCGTATTCTTAAAAGCAACAATCGCAATAGAAAGAACATCTTCTTGTTGTCAATACCTAAATGCATTGTTGAGAATTCGGATCAGGTGGACGAGTCGTGTAGTCACCTCATAATCTAAGTGGACAAGTGGCATTGGCAAGGAATTCTGCTTAAGATTCGGCAGTGACGATCGCCTACATTTAATTTCTACCGGCGGTCAGCAGTGCAGATTGGTAAGTCATTCATCATGAGTCATACTAGTTGCTAGTAATATTTATTTGTGTTTTATTAATATTAAATCAAAAACTGGCAACTGAAGATTTGTTATGGAAGGTCAAATTTAGGATACATTTTTGAAAGCTTGACATGCAGGATATTTGTAGTTTCTATCTATCAAATATCGATCGATCGTAATTCTTTGCCACCTTTGACTTGCAAAATATTGCAAAGTTTTTTGTACATTGTTTTTGCTGTTGAGAATTTGTTAAAAAGTAATATCATTATAGTTGATAGTACTCTACATTATAAAGTACTTTTTATTGAAGTGGTAATTTGACAAAAGTATGTTTCAGAATAATATATTGATTACTGATTACTATTCGTATATTTTCAGGAGATTGTCAACTGCCAATGAACGTGTCGTTGATTACTATCGTTGAAGTCAACAATGGAGGTGGAAATGGATGCTAGATTTCATTGTTGAATATACGAAAAATTAAAAGCGTTCTGTTTTTTGACATTTCTACCTCTCCTCCGCGTTTTGAATCGAATCAATCAGTTGGTCTGTCACTGACTATTTACTAACTCGGAAATTGACAAGCTAACTATTACAAGATTGTTATTCTGTTCTGGTGCCCGCCCTTACATCTTATTTTGCAAAATTAAACGTGCCGTTTAGACTTTAATTTAACTATTATTTTGGTAGAGCAGTTGGTTGATATATGTAGTACGGTGGCTTCAATAAATATTATCCAAATGTTTTAAATTGGACATATACGAAGATCCAAATGAGAAATATTTAAGTGAACACCCCCAAAGTCTGATTTTCGACAATTTGTGTTTTAGTGGTTAACGATATTAGTTTAGTTGTACGGTTCTGCAACCGCAACCTGCATTATGTGCTTTTAAGGAAGGTATGTTTATCTATATATTATATATCTTTAGAATTTCATTTTTGATAACTACATTTGTGTAAATAGAATGTTCGTATATGATATTAGTTATTTATTAGCGTTCAGTATAATGTCAAATTAAAAAGCCATTTGAAAGTTTTGGATTCTAGACAGGCATGAAATGAAAATATCGTTTTTATGTATTAAACATAGTACACAAAGGATTTCATTTGTCCTGAATAATTTTAGAAGATACTTAAATATTTATGCGATCAATAAGCAAACATTTCTGTGCTCTATTGTCTATGCTTTGTCCTTGTCCAGATTTCAAATTACTATTTTGCTGCCTAGATTTAATGTATTAATGTATACACATAATTGACAAGTGTATAAATATTATGTAATTCGATACTTATCAAAACGTAAGATATTATTGACAGCGATGGAATTACGTTTACGTAGGTATTTCTACTTTTTACGCTGGGCCCGCTGTGCCTAAGTAATAGTAAATACACATTTGTATATCATATATATTATGTTGGATATTTCTTGTGAAAAATATTCTAAATACTTTGTTTTCATTTGAGAAGATATTGAAAAAATGTATTTAAGATTCAGTGTGCACTATTTCTATGTAAATGCTAGCATTCAAGGCAGTACGTATAACATAGGCTAGGTAACGTACGCTCGGATAATGTGTTTGCCTGAATATCTTATGAATCATTGAAAGATTAGTTCTTCTTCCTTATGATTACTTAAAATGCGATCGAAGCTTGGCTATATAGATAGGTAACTTCTCTATGTCACTTTGTAAGATATGCATTCGTGTGAACGCTTACATTACTAAAAGAATGTGAACTTATTTATGCCATTAGGTTTTCCGATTGCATTCATTGAATATTGAATTGCAGCTTGCAGAGATGATATAGGCGTAGGATACGCTAAGGATATAAGATTATGTTCGACGAAAATAACACATCTGGCTTAACTTTCTTGACTCAACTTATGCCATTTGTCCCCGACATCGGAGAAGGAAACGTGGAAATTTCAAACCGTCTATCTAACTAGAGGAATCGGGAGAAAGCTCATTTTCTGGGCTATACCATCGTTAACTGGGCCTATCTGCGTAACAAGAACAACGTTCCGGGTTCTGTTGTAAGAGGTAAAAATTACACTATTATACAGATTTCTTAAACTCATTAATGTACAAAGAGCAATATTCATTAAAATTAGGCAAAGTTATATCATTGGTAAAGCACATGTGTAATCTACTTTTGTATACGATAACCATAACTCTTTTTTACTACTATTTGTTTTCTCAGTGTTTCTGTGTAATTTAAGTGTTGTCGAAGAGAATGAGAAGTTGTGAACCTTCGCTTCTTATTACTGAATTCATGCAATATTTAGAACTTCATTTTGTACCAGTTAATGGAAACACTGGCCCTACATTTTATCTATTTTTAGTATTTTTATTGATTTGTTGTGAAAGATGTGTACGCGTACATAGTGTAGTATGTTACCATAGATTTATATATTCCCCACTACGTTAGCAATACTGAACATATTTGCATACAAGTTGGGGTACCAATGGCAAGGGTGCCAATGTCTTTAGGAAATTACGATTGGTATTGATGAAATCGTGTTCAAATATATTTTCTAATGTTGTTTTCTGTTTTAGAGTTGGAGTTAGTCAGAGAAAGAAGGAGGAAATATCTGGAAATGAAAGTCTGAAGAAAAGTGCCTGACAAGTTAGGTCAAGTTAAGAAAACATTTTAACAATGAAATAAATTGCATTGAAGCGGAAGCGGCACCTGTTTGTCAATTCGACTTCAAAGTTTTCATGTCATGGCTGACATGAGTTGTTCACAATTTGTTGACATTCTTCGACTTCCTCGTTGACTTCTATTTTCTAAGAAATTTTTCAAGTCTTTTGCTTGAAAAATAGATGAATCCTGAATTATTTCTAGTTGTTTACCAGAGCTAGCAAATATTAATTTCGAAACTGCATCTTCTCATCTAGTGGTTAGGTGAACTACCACCTTCTGTTAGGTGTGAGTATCCGGACGCTGACCATGAACAAGAATCGACTTACGACAACAAATAATCGAAACAATAATGGGGAAATAGGCCGCACAGCTTCCAGCGCAAACACCACGGAGAATCTCACAAGCACCACGACCACTTCTTTTTCTTCTACTTCTGCTATTGCTAGCAATTCTACGACTAACATTTCTGCTTTAGGCAATCGAAGAATAATAACACCGCCTCCAATACCTCCTTCCGCAAACAATCAACATCAGCACAGTAAGATAAGGCATTCACCAGCAACTCCTAGTTCTGCATCTTCCTCGACCCCATCGAGAGGCACTCGTATTTTTACAGCAAGTAAAAGATCTGCCAGTTTGTCAACCACGGGAAACACAATTGAAACGCGAGGAGGAAGACACGACCTACTCCGAAGAAGTCCCACTCCCAACAATACATCGGCAACGTCAAGTGGCGCCAGTACTCCCAGTTCTGGCGGCGGCAGTCGATGTCCCACTGGTGCTTCTACTGGTGGAGGGGCTAGAAATCGGAGAAGGTCGGCTCCAGCTGAACATTCTCAAGTTAACAAAGCGGCTGCACCGGTCACTGGACAAGAAAATCATCCTGTCTGTTCCAGAGCGGCCAGTCATCAATATCACGCACAGTCGCATGCTCATGGCAGTACTTCTGCAAATTCTCCACCAGTCAGGTTAGTAGTGCAACTTGCAACTTCTTGGTATTTTTATTTAGATTACCATCCTGCAGACAATCACTATTAAAAAAATCAATAAAAATCAGTTTGATTTACATAGCACAAGAGTATATACTATACTATACATTTTACATATAATAGGATTCGTTCGTTTGTAATAGTGATATAGGCTTTGCCTTTGTCTTCTCTTCAGGTCAAAGTTTTCAGTTAATGACCATGTGGCCATGAATTTTAATGCTTTTGTTTACCGGCTTCGACAAGAAAATCTTTCTGAATAGCAAAGCACAAAGCAGAATAATCTCTGAATGTGGATTGCCTATTTTAATTTAAGCAAAGCAGTAAAATAAAACATTATATCCAAAAGTCAGTTAGAGAGTTAGACTTTAGACCCATTAATTAAGATATAATTACTCAGTATCTCCACTTGCATTGCTCGAGATTTGGAAGCTGAAATTAGTGTTGTGAATAACGGATTAAGGAATTGATGCCGCCTGCAATTGCAAAAAAGTGTAGATTTGTGCATGTTATTGTTCTAAAGGTAAAGGTTACTGCAATGCATGTGGTTGTGGTAAGGCCAGGCAGTCCATACACATAGTACAGTAAGGCACATACAATAATTCACTTGTTATAGAGTATAGAAAGAGATTGTGGAGATAATCCTATTAGGCAAATGTAGGTATTTCTGCATCGATATTATATCTACCTGAGTGAGTTTGCCATGTGTATGAGTCTATTAAAAACGAATGACCTCGACAATCCTTCCCATACAGTTGCTGCTCAACCGCAACAACAATAGAATAATAATAATGATATTCTGCATTCTGCAGCTACATATCCATGTACAATTGAGTTGATTGATTTAGTATGATTTTGATGTTGCCAAAACACGTTCACATGGGCAAACAAATACGAATTATTAACATTAGCTAACTAACTATGTACAGGACAGAACTGAATGAGCAATTTTTACACAAACACAGTTCATGCAAATTACATACTTAGCTAGCTGTCTAGCTTCAGGCCAGGCTTTTCAGCTCTATATTCTGTTGTTTTGTGTTCCTTTTCTGGTCTATATACTAATCAGCATAATAATTGGGTTTAGTTGAGAAAATGGAATGGCATATATGCATGCGTTCAATCAAAATAAGTAGCATGTGCTGGAGTAGGGTATAAAAATTATGATTATGAATGTAAATAGCTTCGCTGCATATGTTAAGTATAATAGGATCATATAGACAGACACTGCAAAGGCCAGGCTAGGCATAATGTATTTTTGTGCAATTTTCTAGCTAGTCATAGCCATAACCATAACCGGCGAATTCTGGAATGTTTTGGATTAAGGCATGTAAATAAATGCATGCATGTTTTTTGCTCCAGACTCCAGATATATATTTCCTTCCCTAGAATTTGATAGTAATGCAAAATAAAAAGAACGAAGAAAACAAAAGAATGGGTAAAGGAACAAAGAATCTCTTTTAACATTTTGTTGGTTGAAAGTGGTTTGTTGTGGTCTGGTTTGGTTACTTTGGTTTAGGGCGTTTCATTATACATTGTATTACTGTATAGTAATAGTAAGTAACTAGCAATAAGCCTTGGCATTGCGATTTTTTGCTTGATTCTATTCTGTCTACCTACGCAAAAATAAGGTTAGTCCCATCCATCCCATTGTTTTTTAGAGCAAACAAATGTAATGTGAGTATTCAATTAACATGTAGAATCTAATCCTTTCTTCCTTCCGCATAAGTAGTATGTATCTGATTCTGATCTTCAGATTTATTTTATACTGAAGAATAATGTATTATATACATATGTTAGCTTTGCGAAATAATTCAATCCGGGTTCTTGGAGGTATAATGGTATGGCTTTGATATGGGTGTATGATTATGTATGTGCATTAACAGTTGCTATCAAGTAGGTTCTGCTTTAATCTCATTGGACATTGAAATGTGTAGATATTCTAGAGATTCTCTTAGGGATAAGCGGATAAGTTAAGATTTTGCTGTTGTTAGATTAGAAGAAATGGCTGTGGATAAGTATATTGTATCATTTACTACTACTATTGCAATACCATAGCCATAGCCACATCATACCACAACCGGGAACCCGCAACTCTCGGCTGCATACAATTACTATTACTATATGGATGGAAATGGAGTTGAGTTGGAAAGAGCCGAATAGCACAAGCACGGGTTTTCTTCACAACTCACTCGTTCACATCACACAACTCACTTACTTGAGAGTTCAGGGCTAATTTTAGGTTAGATTTCAGTAAGTCTTTCATGCTTTTTATATCTCTACTCTATATTATATCCTACAACGGAACGGCATGACACACTCTTACAATTAGCTAAGAAAATTTAC
>JAQFYC010002769.1:0-23698 GCA_034694165.1 Tomocerus mixtus | reverse complement strand
CGCACGTTCAATATGAACAGATGCGAATCAAGCGCGCGTCCGTCTGACTCATATTCCAACCATTGAGTCCTCCTTAATACCTCTTGTCTTTGTTTTGTATACTTATTAGTAAGTCTGACAACTTCTACGCTATAAATAAATACCTACCACATTCATCTACACATTCCACAAAAGACAAAGTAGCAATGATCCATTTATTCAAAGTATGCAGCAAGTGCTCTATACTTGTACTACAACTACAGGTAATATGTATTAATAAAAACAATAATATATATATATATATATATAGTATATATGTTGTCAGTCAATTTAATATAATTTGAGATAATAACTTTATATTACAATAGATCATCAAAATATTGGCGATGAAACAGTCTCATTAAATGGGAAACGTCAACTGATTACACCAATCATAATAATTACTTAATTCCAATTTGAAAATATGTGTAAATATTTATATCTATATGAAATTGGATCACGTAGAAAGACATTTGGAGATGTGAACGTAAAAACCATACGAACACAGAATTGATTATTTCAGATTTGCTCTGTAATTTACCAGTATGCATACATGTTACATACTAATATTATAACTTAGGTACACCGTAATGTATTGCTGTGTAAATAAGTATAAATAAAATGTTTGAGGGAAAGGAAACAAAACGAACTGATTTGAGATGCAAAACTTTTGAGAGAAATGGAGTAGACATGCGATCAGTTTCCAAATACGAATGTAACATACTATAGGCGGATTACATAGGATACGATGCGATGCTATTGGAAATTTCTTGCAAATAAAATGTATTTAGGTATTAACGTTACCTTAAGTAACATACAGTGCATTCGACGTATAAGAATTCTTGGGGGACCAGCATTTCTCAATGTAGGGTAATCCCTTGCATATATCTGTAGATGACTTTCTCTACTTGACTAAAGATGGATGTATTATATTGTTCCACAATTTTGTTTACCATTTCAATGGTCCTATCTAATAAGTATTCAATTATATTAACTACACATTCACAGGAGGTACAAATATTATAAATTGCAGTTAAATAGATGGAGAATTGCTTATAAACTAAAAATTTATTAAGAATCCGGTTCAAACAGAATTCTTTTACTTTTATGAGAATTTTCTATGTCCATTTTGTATTTTAGGTTCAGCGCTTTCACTTTTTACATGCAAACCATCTAGGCGCCCTACAATTTGCTAAATACCTACAGGGAAATGCTTATACTCGGATGAACTGTAGCTTGAGATGGATTGTAGAATATGGCGATTGTGTATGGATAGTTGTAGAGTGAGTGGCGAGTGTAATAGATATAATAGAATAGGTTTAAGTGTGAGGGACGAACTGCTGGGAGAAAGTAGCCAGAGCAGCTGACATCCTCATCCCACAAATTAGCCAATGCTTTCCCTTCCTTCTCCTCACTTTCTCTTTGGAAAGTTTGTTGAGCAAACAACTCTTACATTTATTGTTGGTAGTTTGTTTCTTGGTTTGGTTTTAGTTTGGCTTGCCATTCCCCTTTTCTTTTTCTTAAGTCAACTAAAAGTTGCTACATTGCAATCCCAGACGAACGAACGAGAGAACTAACAAAATAACAGGAACAAGTTAAATAAAGTAAAAAATCATAGAAGGAGAAGAGGAGTGGATTAGCGAGATAGCTCTTGTTAGTGTGTGTATGTGCAATATATACTATTTAATATGATACTTGTTGGGAAACACGTTGGTTGTCCGTCCGTAGGTACTACGATTACATACTGTAGCAATTCCTTTGGTCTACATGTACAGCGTGACACAGAAGCATGTTCGCCCTCTGGTTCTCATACCTCCAGCGTTAATTGGGACACTCAAGAATATATAGATTGCAAATTGGATGATTTAATTTAATAGATAATTTGATTTGAATATATGCACGAAAAAATCGTAAAATTATCAGGTTTTCAAGTTTTCGTGTCTACGCAAAATCTATTTTTGAAAGCGGTAGCAACTGTCCAAATTATGGCGCCAAGTTTAATTAAATTAAAGAAAATCTGCATTTTTTTCGATTTATTGAAAAAATTTCTTAGAAGTTCCAAAACAATCGTTGGCATTTTGTATTTTATCGATTTTTAGTTAGACAACTAAAATTGCCAAGCTGTTCAAGGTTAAATTATAGTTTGGGTTTATTGTGGTGGGAAAAGTGGAGAAATTTTGTGCCTTTTTAGGGTGTTTACAATTATAGGCCCTTGAAATCCTTTGTGCTCTCTACAAATGGGTTCATGGTTTACTACTGGAAGTACGATAAACGGAGGGTGAAATTACAAACGTACCACCCTGTACATGTATGCTTGTGAACCAGAGTTGATAGGTAGTTAGTTGATAGTTGATACTAATAGTTAGTTTTAAGTATTATTGGGATTATGGCTCATACATTGCAGATTATGTTGCGTCTGGACAGTACAGTGTAACATTTACTGTATGGAGAAATTATAAAAGTGGAGCATACGTCCAGGAAAAAGGCGTTCCATGCCAGGCGTAAGATAACTACAATTACAATTACAAAGTTACGCTTACGACTGACGTTAGTTGTGGAATTATATTATTATGTCCACATCCCCGCTCTCCTAACTGAATTCTTGCAATTACGAATATAACATTTCCAATTGCCACTACGTTATATTTATGTTCCCTCACAAATCTTGGAAATTGGGTTCCAGGGTCACTTTCCAGAGTGAAGTGAAAGTGACTAACCGACTCCCCTCTCCTCCCTCTATCACGACTTTAGGCACTTTCACTATTTGTACGGGGAAGTGTTCATTAATTACGTAATTAATATAAACATAAAAGGAGGGGACGGTCTATTTACCAACATCACCTTTACTACACCGTCTTAAAATATAATCACATCACAAGGGGGAATGGGGCAAAAAAATTTCAAAATATGATAACTTAGTTAATGGAAGCTCCCCAGTATAAATGTACATAAATATTTAATTGGGTCATCATTTCATATAATATATATATGCATGATGTATGGATGCCTAAACTCCAAACCATAAAGTTTTGCAAAGTCTGCATGTTGAGAAAGTTGGTTTCTTTATTCCAGAATTGGAATAAGTCTGTTCATGTCATCTTTTCTGTTAATAAAGAATTTTTTTCTCCTGTCCCCAAGTCATGGCTTATTTTACGTAAATGGCAAATGGTATCTACAAGCTATTTATAAGGATATTTATATTATGTAAAATAGTTCATGCATACTACCCTAGCAGTTTCAAAAGTTGGATCTAACAATCCCAACAATATTCTTGAGAAGAAAATATATTTTGAAGAAAGTCATCATTTGCATTTGCAAATGATCTGAATCGCGTACAAGATACAAAATACAAAGTAGGGTAATAGCAATTACTATGAAACCCTTTACTATTGTTTGGATTGCATTGCAATTTTGATCCGATTTAATTTTGTAAATTATTTTTCTGCGTGCAGTAATCCTATAATTTTGATTTATTGCTTCCCTTTAGTATCCGTTTTCTTAAATGGCTACTAGCTCAGACTATTTTTGGACTAAAATGCATTGTGGCATTAGATTTCTATCTACTTCTTAAGCTCTCCTCTCTTACTTGCGATTAGTTAGTAGAAATATCACGACATTATGCCTATAGAATGCACGAGTATGTTTTCAAATTCAAATTCAAGTCAGGGTTGGGAAATAAAGACAAATAAACTGAAAAATGCAGTTACACATTTCATAGGCAGCTGGTAGGTGTTGTAATATATTCATAGATTACTACATATACTAAAATAGGTAATTGTTCGTAGTGTCGTAACTACTATACATATCCAGTATTTAATATATGGAGGGCTTGCTATCTTGTGTCATGTAGTGAGCGGTTCCTATTACATAAATAATTATATAATTGAATTGTGTTAAAACCAGGATATTCTGAACAACCTAGGAATCAACAGAAGGCGAATGACAGGCAGCTTTCATTTACGGTGTAGTGTTGTGTTATGTAAGCCAGGCTAATAATTATTCTAGCACTACTGTTCAGTGTCTACCAAGACCCCTCCTGGAACTTTAAACCTATAATACACCAAATACCATACACAATTTATTAAAAGAGAATTTTCACTTGAGTTTGTTTCTCATTTTTATTTGGGTTTTTATTGAGGGAGGTTTAAGAAATTGCATTATAAATTGTGTGCCCTTATTAAGGACTCTTTTATGGATTTGCTCTGTCTGTCTGTCTGTATCCACCATAACTCAAAAACGGTTTGAGATATCGACTTCAAATTTTTAGGGTAGCCTTTTGAGTTTTGAGGTTCCTCCGGTGACACCATTGAAAAATTGGGTTGGTGGACCACATGATCCTCTCTGAATTTTAAACCCACTTCCCTTTTTTTGAAATTGCAACATATGGCAAATGAGGTATCGTTGGATAGCTGTTGACATTAGAAATATAACTATGAATCTCAATTTACCCCAGACGTGGGGCAACTTGAGATTTCATGAAAATTCAACCCCACCATGATAATCACAATGATAAACAATGCAGTTAATTTGAAAATTTGATAATACAAGCTCCTTTTCTGCAACGTTTCCCACGGTTTATTTATAGCTATATTTTTTGGAGGGCTCTTGACTGAGTGTGGTATTTTGTAGTGTTTTGTGTCTGCAGAGAAGCGAAGGCGGAGATTAGGCAGATTTTTGATTGTGATGGGTTGAAAGGTTTTATTTGCATTATTAGTGTTGGAGTGAGTGTGAGGACAGTTTGTGAGCTGGGACATTATTATACATTCATACTTGTAGAGTATACATAACTCGCAGATATTATTTAGGTAACAGTAGTGAGTGAGACAGACAGACAGACTGGCAAGGCAGGCCAGAAGGAACTAATCCAGGGACTCATAGTGAGAGAGACAGGGCAGACCAAACCAAAGCTCCGTAGGGATATGCTGGAAGTGATGGAATGGAATCCTGCATAATCGGGAAGAACATCTGACGGTCGAGAGACGAGGAGTGAAAGTAGGCAGTGAAAGTAGGCAGTGAAAGTAGGAGAAGGGAAAGGAAGCATGTCACGCCAAGCCAGAGGCTCCAAAGGCCAGTTTGCATATTGCATTAAATTCAATTATGTAATATATGCTCCTTTTGTAAACATGAAAGGAGAGGATATCCTATTAGCTCTTTACTAGTCGCTTATCCATACACACATATTTATGTGCCTACACACTACAATACTAAAAATCTAACAGCTAAGCTAAGTACGCTAATCCAATATACCATTTTCTCACAAACCCAAGCATAAGAACCTTTAAAAGGACAATCGTCAAATTATTTTGCAAACTATTTATGCATTTACCTCAGCATCGTTCTTTCTTGTAGGAACCAGTTTTTAAACTTGCAAATTCTAAAAATAGATTTCCATGCAATGTATACGTAATTTATCAAATTAATCGATAAAATACTGTGATTCAGGTAGTATAATTTCTAATATCAAATAACAGGTTAAATTGTTAGCACATATTATTGCTAACAGATTTTGCAAGCTACTTTGAAACATTTCATCATTTCGGGTTTAGAGTTACTTAGAAATTTGAATCTTAAAAATTATTTGCTCCATTACATTCTGAAAATTACATTGATAATCTTTTGAAAAACTTTAAAGTTTTAAGCTACAGAATTGCTGAAATATTTTCAGGAATTTTCTCTACATATTCTTAAAATTAGATACCTAGTCGCATTAGAAATTGTACATTGGTTTGCTCATAGAATTACTAATATACTTGTGCAATATTTTGTAGCATTATTTCTGTAGTAGGGTTCCTATGAAAGCTAAAAGCTACATACATACTGAGAAATTTGAACATTACAAAACTTTCTTAGCTATGAGTAAGGGATATGTAGAAATATTATGTTCCATAAAGCTTACTTGAGCATTCTGCACTATATACCATAAATAAACTAATTTAGTAGTTTTACGTTCCTTCCTTCGAATGTATTTGTGTTTCCAATGTACACACTACAGAATACAATGGAATAGAAATAGAACTCGTGGAGGGATTCATGTACAGAGCAGACCAGCAGACATCCAGAAATTTCTTCTTTTCGTGTCATGTTCTCTTATTGTTATTTATGTTGGGAACAGCTATATATTTCAATATTCTAATGTACATTACATCACAATTAGTTATTGTTACTAGTAAAACATTCCCATAACAATAATTTTATGCCATTGGCAAGAATAGCTGCATTAGCACTATTTTACATGTAAATAATAAGTTTATATATAAAGAATAAAAGTAAAACTACAGTAGTGAACTATTTCAAATGCTAAAAAGACATACAGTACAGTGGTACAGTACAGAATAGACACACTGGGACTGGATATGATTAGCAATAGATATTTAGTTGCATATAGGACTATCCTGGAGAATGACTCTCTCCTGTAGTACCCTTATCCCATATCCTTACCCCATAAGCTTTAATTTGAGCTTACTTAATCCGTATTTATTGTATTTGTATAAGAAACAGAAGTAAGTTGCGTAAGGTATACAAGTTCCTACTTAACAACTGACATGTTACATTCGTAGTATTTAAATGCATCTATTTAACTTACCTTCTTTGTAATGTGTACAATACTAAAATACACTATATAATTAACATAGGATGGCATGTCTACTTGGCCTAATCCACTACTCAACAGATTTCTTCCAGATGCTTCATTGTTGCTTAAGTCTAGTCTAGATACGTACGTAACAATAAATCCAGGGATTAACCTGATTGATTTTGGAAGGGTATAATCTCACCTCTGATACATCCTTTTGTATTGAGATGGTTTCGTTACCCTTCGTAGCCCACTTTTGGTATGTTGGCCAAATATTTAAAGTAAAGGTCCCCATCCCACCCCTATTGTTGGTTAGTTCATAAAATAAAAGATACGGAAGGTAATTAGAGTCTGTTATTATTCTTCGTCATTCCGATTCGTAGAAAATAAATGGAACATGAGCTACAGACAAGAGACATCCATTGTTGTATTTTATTTTCTTGGAATGAAAACCTTGTATTGGCGTTTTAGAAATAGCAATTGCCATTTTATCTTTGTGTCATGTCATGTCACTGTCATAGACGTGCTACTAGGAATAAGAATTGTGTGCAAAAATGTAATTGCCTTTCAATCATTAGTGACGGGTATTAATACCAATAGATTTGTTAAGAAAAACACAACGGACAGCGTCTTTGAGCGGAATGTCTGTCACTAGCACCACCAACACCAACGTAACTCCCAAACCCTCGTATAATATTTTTACACTACTATGCAATGCACTACATGAATAATACAATAGGTTAGCAGTGGTCTAGACGACAATACACCCAAATATATAATAGTAAGAAAAATGAAATCTCTATGTTTTTATTAAGTGGATGAGAAATCCCTTTATAAGAATACTTTGTTCGTCTTTCTGTCCATGGGCACTATAACTTTGTCAGCTAAGTTGGTGAGATTTGGTACACATCCTATAATATTTATATGGTTAAGCATGTAATGCACATCCTATAATGTACGTACATATTCTATGTACTTTTGGAAGCTAATGTCTCTAAAATGTCATTTAATAATTTTCATCAACAAAAGTAATACTAATGGGTACATTAGTGGCACAACTTGGTTAAGTCCGTTTTGTAATGGTTTATTTCAATTGCTATAAATCATATTTACTGTTAATTTGTAGGGTGGCATTTTAAATTCTTATTTGATTTGTCATAATCAGTAAATGCAAAACAATGTTGTTTGATTAAGTTACTGGTAAATAAAATTCGTTACACAAATAACTTAATATAAATAGAGCATAATTGTTAGTAATTAACAGAGAGGGGAAAAGTAGGAAAATCGCTATTTATGTTCTTGTATAATGGTTCCATATTCTTCCTTTGTTGCAATCAGCATGCTTCTATCTGTATATTATGCTGAAATACCTTTCAGCTTTCTCGCCATAAATCCTTGCATTGAAAAGAATACATTTGGGTAATTAAATCAAATTAATAGCAATGAGACGAAATGTAGACGCTCCTCGGGCAATGACTTGTACTACTTATTCTTACCATACGAATTGTATTCTCTATTTCATAATCATAAGTACTACGGTGAATTTTTCTAGCCAATAAAATTATTTCCATCATCAATGCAACAAAAGAATAATTTTTGAATGAGCTTATGTGTGTGTATGTACTAGAGATAATGAGGAAAAGAAATTTCTGTATATCTGTAGTAGGTACCTTACAGTACAAATATTTTAAGATGTACTCAACTCTTTATGAATTTCTATTAATATATTTGTAAAGAAATGTATCTTCCTCAAATTATAGGTTATTTATTATGTGTATACTTCTGGAGATATGTAATGTAATAGGTTATCCAAGCCAGGATACCACAGGCCACATTAAATTTGTGTTTCGTGCTGTTTGGTACCATGTCTCTATGTCTGTTCAGACGTGACAAAAAATAAAATAGAAAAGCAGTTGACAAAAGAAAAATGGATCGATTTCTATTTGCTTTGCTCTTGTCCTTCTGTCATCCTTTGGAAATGTTGTGGTGTCGTCGTCGTGTACAGGTAAAGTATAGGAAGGTATTTGTAGTTATATTATTCCACCTTTTGATATACTCTTCGGAGTGGTGGGTTGATTGATGGAGAATGAAGGCCCCAGTCGGTACGGTAGTGATAGTGCATTACCGAAGATAGAGAATACAAAAATGTAGACACCCAGACTGAATCAACACGCATTTTTTATAATTTAAACAGAGCTATGATTCTGATGATAAAAAATTATCTTGTTGTTGTGAATTGTGAATACACAACGTCATACCAAACACGAAAGAGTATTTTCAGAAATTGTGGACATATCAGAATGATGGATACGTTACATAGTAAAATAAATCTATCAAAATGTAAAATGTACTACAGTAAACGATTGCCAAAAAAATGTTTTAATTTTGGATCATAAAACTCGTTTAAATATTCATTCATAAATAATACTTAATTTAATGTTACTAAAGATTCCATACTATTTGTAATACTGGATATAAAAAATTCCAGTTTTACTTTCACTCAACTTCCATAAAGCTCCTACCAATTGATTTTCTCAGTAGTGACAGCGGGTGAGTGCAACATATGCCATTATAGGTATTATTTTCAATTAAGGGTCAACACTCTTCACATTTACCTTAAGCGCATGGTAAATATGTTATAGACCACAATACCAACCTCAGTCGTGGGCACAAAACAAATTGATTTGCACTGTCTCTCGCAGAATTTTGCACGCAGAGTGTCAATGGGCAAATTATGGCAAACAGAATTATTTATTTTGTTGGTTTATTCGACACACAACTCACCCAAAGGGAAATTGAATTTGTTTTGTTAATTGAGAACGCTGATGCTGACAATTATACTATTGTGGCAAATCACTTCATTCCATTCAAAATCTGGATAACTATTTGCGAACATCAAAACATATTTTTGGAATATGTTTTGTACTTTAACAATTTTTCAAAAAGATTAGGCAGAATAGTTTCCAAAAATCGTATGTAAAAGGAATTCAATTAATTGTACAGATGATAATTTCCAGCCTAACGTCTCCATTCTAAATATTGGGAACCTTGAAAGATTTTGGGTGCACAAGGTCTTTGTTGGATTCCATCACATCACAACAGATTAGCTTTGTCCAGCCAGACTCCAGACCCGACTCCCGACCAAGATTTGGCGAGCGGAGACAGAGCACAGCAGTTATGTTGTCAGAATTCAATATATACATTTTCTTCCTTTATCCTTTGTGTTCCTTGTATAAAGAAAATTGTGAAATTTTATTGGAAGAGGAGAAAAGAGAAGAAACTGTGCTAACGTATATCTGCAGGATGATATTTCTACACACAGACACATATCTATTGAATAAGAATGAAAGAGAAAGAGAAAGTGGCATCATAAAATACATAAAGGAAATGAAATAAAATGTTAGCGTATCCTTTTCATCTTCATTCTCATGTGCATTTCAATGCTGCCAACCCTTTAGCATAAAAGCACTTAAAAATATATGGACGCATTTGGATCTGCTGGAGAGATGGACGAATAAAATATAAAATGGCTACATTCAAATAAACAACAAATATTTTTACATAATATTTTACTCCTTTGCCTTCTTATACTTCAAAACCAAACTATAAGCTTTTTATTTTTACTTGGCATTGTTTAAGGAACAAATTGGAATTCTATTTACGAACATAAATAATAATTGTTGCTTTCGCTAATTATTATGTAACTGCAAGAATAGTATTTTGCGAATTTATAAGACGCATGTCGTACAATTAGGTAAGTACTTTACGTTCTAAGATGTAAATTTGGAAAAACTTAATCAGGAATTATAAGATCGAATATTTTTATAAATTGTAAGGTGAATAAGTTTTGTAGAAGATGAAGGCTTGCACTTAAGAATTTTGAAGAGGAGAGAGATAAAATGTTATGTACCTACTTAAGGCAGTTGGCTTTGGCTTTATATTCATTTTCGATTCGACTGAGTATTGCTGTTACACATTTCCTCTAATAATGGCCTAGGTAAATTTGAAAGGTGTAGCAGCTGTACGTCATAAATGTAGAGATGGTTATGCATGCAAAATAGACAAAGTTGAGCCGTGTGCGGGATAGCATACTAGCAAGAAGGCTCAATGCCTTCTGTGATACCAAAATGTGCTACAGTTACAGTCATTCGCATAAAACGGATGTAGGCTAATCCTAAGCTAAAGTAATACATAGGAATGTGAATATTTATAGGAAATACACATTTCATCTACAAGGAAAAATATTATGTTAGTAGTTTCCGCACACACAACTCTGTGGCTTGACTTGGCTGTTATCTTCATTTATTTATTGCGTAGATTCCCATAAATGTATATGGTTAGATATAAAAACACATTGGTTAGCAATAGCATCCCTAAAAATCAATTAACAAAGGATTCCTTTGGATTGATTGACATGACATGGCTGAAAAAGGGAGTTTCTTTAAGTTTGCCAGGAATTTGTAATGGGATAGGAATTAGGTAAATTTTAGGATTATACTTAGCTAAGCCATTTCAAAACTGTATACAGATGTAGAATGTATGCACTAAATAATTATAATTCACTGTCATACGGTGACAGCTAAAGATAATAGACAGTTTGCGAATTATTCTTTTATTGTTTACAATAAAAAGCTTAATAAAAAGTTTCAACATTTACTGGAAAAAGTTGTTAAACTAACTCAAATTATGAAAATTAAAGTTTTCGTACATTCTTTCTAAGAGTTTGCGTATGAAGCACAGACAAAGGCAATATTTCTCATTTAAATTTGCAAATTCTTTCCAATTCTTTCACTTTTCAAAGATTTTCCAGTGTAAATTGAAATTCATCCATATCTGAAAAACGTTTTTGAAGCTATGGGATAAGTTGCAACAATTTTAGTTTCGCTGAGGAATGTGTAAGTGTAGCTGTGTGTGTGCGGGAAAGAAAAATAAATTTTCTAACTAGTCTTGAGATTATTGAAGAGTTATGTGGGAAACTCTGTAATAATTCCATGTAGTTACGTGTGTAGAATTGTAAGTGGTAATGTTATTGAAATATGCATGGAAATGAAAGGGAGTTTTGTGCTTGGGAATTTTGTCGTTGAGGCAGCCGACAATTTTATTTTGTTGGACGATATTCGCACGTAGAAGCGTTTACACGCTAAAAAATGGAATGTGGGCCATTTCACGCAATCCAGTGAATCTAGTCTCATTCAGTCCACGCACTACTCACTCACTCGCTCAAATAAATAATTCAAGTCCAGATCCTAAAGGGAATTCATTAGAGTGGAGCTGAACTGAATTGTAGGCAGTAGTATGAGCTAGAACTGGGTAAAGGTACGTACATACTACCTACATAGGTCCATTACCAATTCTGTTATACGGTTACATGCAATATAAATATGGCAGTCCAGACTTCCCGACCAGGGCAGTAGCTTCTTTGCCTTGACGGAAAGTCCTAAGAGAAAGTAACAAGGCCATGCAAGCAAGCCGGGAGAACAGAAACAGAACTGAACAGGTAGTAAGTACTAAGTTAACAAGGAGTAACTGTTATTGCCATTCCTATTAGTATTAGTTATGTTATAGTTCTGTGATGTATGTAATACGCTCAGCTACCGAATACCTACATTTTATTATACAGGGTCATTCACAGATTTTTAGAAACCTCCGATTTTCCCGAATGAATACAATTTTAATCGTTAAAATATGAATATCACCCAATTTTAAAGTAGCCCATTGAAGGTATAATTTATTTAATTGACAACAAATTTTAGCTGGCTTTTATAATCATAATTTATTCCTAACAACAAGAAAAATACTTTGTGACCTTATTACTGTGGAAGCTTTTGAATGCAATTCGCAAGACAGCCTGATATTTTTAAACTAGAATGAATTGCATGATTAACGTTCAGTTTGATCGAAAATAAATCAAGAGCCTTCTTTACAAATAGCCTCCTGCATTTTCTGAAAGTATGCAATCTAAAAAATATTTGCAACTTTTTAACCTTGTGCAGCAAAATTCATATTCTGGGCAAAATTTAGCAAAAACAGTTTTAAGAACAAGGAACTACCCCCTGATGAAAAAATTTGTAAAGTTTACCCAGAATGCCAGGCTATAGTAAGTGATTTCATCAAAATTTGTTAAAATGTATTAAAATTGGACCTAGGACCGAAGAGGTTTTCCAAAAAATGCTTAGCTACTCTGTGGTAGTTGTGAGTGTCAGAATATAAAATGTACCCTGTAAATTGAACATTTTAGAGTAAACTACACACTACATACATGTCATGGCAGCCTTCCTTTGCTACTTCCTATCTCTAAAATCCAGTGAACTAGTAAACACGAAGAAAGTTTATGATGCGATAGAATGTAGTTGTCTGACAACTTGCTGTGCTGTGTTGTGTTTTCTGCTTTCAAGTGACAAGCTTTTACCTTAGGCCTTTAGCCCACGTTATACTTCCATTCATTCCCTTTTTTATGTATACAGTTGACACGTCTTTCCAAATTCCTACCCATTATATATTATTTGTATTGCATCCTTCATACATACCTGCATACCTAAGAATTTTATCTCAAAGACTCACAAATACATAAAAACCAAATCAAACAAAATATCTATAACTATTACATTACTACTCTAGGTATTGCTTTAATCATATCACAAATTTCAGTTAGCCTGTCGCTATTATTCCTGCTTGTATAGCCAAAGCCCTACTAGTCAGAAGTTTGATGACCCATTCACATAGGTACCAGTTTTTCAGATCTAAGATAAGTAATGTAAGAAACACGATACTTCACATGCAATGTAAAACAGCTACCGCTGCTTAAATAATTGCATTTTCAAGAAACCAAATACAGAGTTTCAATTTCTAAACGAATATCCATATGTATTTTAACCATTGTATTTTAAAAAGAAAGGTTGATTCAAATCAAATTTTGAAGTGCTACTAAATACAAATAGTCTATGATACACATAATAATAGGAAAGACACACTTCTAGTCTTCTAGTTTTCAAATTATGTATATTGTTAACTGTAAGTTACAGATTTTGGAAATATTAAAACGACTGAATAAAGCGGAGCTTTTCTCGATGAGGTGTACATATAATATTATACTACAAAATTCAAAAGCATTATTAAGTGAGCTTTAATATCAAAAATAGGGGGAATGCGTTTTTTAAACCATTTACTATTGTAAACTACAAAATATTATCTAAAATTGGTAATGAATTGAAAATTTGAGCTGGGAAGCGGCGTGAAAAACCCAACAAATTGGGAATGTATATGAATAAGTAAATATCTGCTGTGTTTGATAACACTTTATACAATGGTATCTATAGATTCGTCCTAATTGTGGATTTCTGTTTGCTCTAAATGTACATATACACATGCAGGTATTCTATTTATGGTGTGAAAAGCATATGAATGACACACCATAGAAAGTATGCGAGTAGGTAGCTGCTCTAAGCGTAATTATTAGCAAATAGAAAATAGTGAGTCATTATGACATGACATAGACAGACCATGACAGGTAAGGACGGAATGGATTTGATGAGAAAAACCAGAATGCTTTTGCAAGCATCGAATCGTGGATTTGTAAATGAAAGTGCGGTTTGGTGTTCACTGGAGTTCACACTCGCCCACAATAAACGTTGATACACAGACTGTTAGTTTGGTGCATGTGTACACACACATCATGTGCAGATATACTTTCATGATTCAAATTGAGTGATTTACATTTAGAAGGGGAAAGAAATTTTGTTAGTTTGCGGTAAGGCATTGTTAATATTATATCATGCGAAATATTTATTTGTAGCAAGTTAGACATTTTCACTATTTTAAACGCCAAAGAATTATACTTATACTTTTTGATTTTTAGTTGACATAAAATTTTCTGCTTTCTGTAAAAGAACATCTTAAAACGGTAATAGAATTCTGAGGCGAGTATACTACAGATATAGTTCATTACGTGGTATAGTAGACTACATAAAAGAGATTGAAAGATGAGATACAAATGTATATACACAATGTAGGAGAAAGTATGTAAATACAATGTAACTTTTGTGCTAAAATAGAAAGCGTTGGTGAAAGCATTTCCCTAAACAATATCTCCGTACATGCATTGTGTTTGTGTATGTGTTTAGGTACATGTTATCTGTATTCCTGTATTAGTGGATCTGTATGTAAGAACCGATAGAGGAGCAAATGAGCTAAAACTTGTTCCTAAATTGTCTGTATTGCTTAGAGACTGTCCATAAATTGTGGCGTTCAAACAAATCAGGTTGTGCTGTGTGTAGACAGTAGACAGTAGACACTGTCTAATCCTTTCATCTGTAGTAATAAAATGTCCATCAACAGAGACTGCAGTGCTACTCTATATTTCTTCTGCTGGAAAGCAGGTTTGTAGTACAACAGCTCTTTAGGTATGTAATTGTACATTGATTTTCCCATTCCAACACCACACACTAAAAAATTACATTGTGCACTGTATGCACTAATTACATAAATTATAGATCCGAAAAAATATTCTGCTAAGAAATCTATCTGTATCTTTCAATTATGTTACTCATTTGTTCATATTTTCCCAAATTACACAAATTACACAGGAAAATACTTATAGCAACCCCTTGATAATACCCAATCGTGTATTCAATCCAGTAAAGGGTTTTTCGGAATTAATTGGTTATTAGGAGGCGCAATGGCAAACTGAGTAGACATTGTTGTACGAATCAAATAACTGACAAGGAATAACTCATTCCAATACTAGGGCTAAGGTGAAATTCAATTAATTATGACACCTCTATTAGTTATAATATACTTAAGATTACTTATTTAGTTTCCATTTGGCCCACAGTGGGTCAATATAGTTTGTGATTTCCTATTTGACCCATACAATCAATTCACTAAATCCTCAACCTCCATCCTGTAGTTAAAGTGCATATTAAAAGTTCCTTCTGAACTATGTCTATACAGATATTTCTATATGGTTTCGAAAGGCGTTGACTTTGCAAGTAATTTTCAGCTTTGAGTTTATTTTCATTGTACTACCTACATATTTATACTTATTTAGTAGGTCAGAGTGCACACAAAGTACATAGACGTAAAAAGAAGAGCAAACCAAACCAGAGCAAAAGCTATTCTCAGGGTTAGCAGACGGTGAAAATTGTCTCCCACCCTAAAAACGGAAAAAGTGGAGAAAGCTGGCTTTTGCAGTGAAATCTTCACAAAAATGATTGTCAATGTCAAAATTTTCCGAAAGGGAATTTTTGAGTATTTCTACAGTTATGTGTAGTTTTTCGTCGTTTTCCACATTTTCTCTCCTTTTCACAGGTGGGAAGGGGAAATGTGAAAATGCCAACCCTGACTAGACTTGACTATGCTTAGGGTTAGTGGGTAAGTATATATAAATGTCAAAAGAGTGTAGAGAGTAAATAGTAAGTACGGTAGAATGAGTCGAATGATTGTGTAGTTGTTTTGTAAGTGAGTGGGCCGAAAGGAACCTTGTCTACTTTAAGTAGGTATTCTACGATAGATAGTCTGCTATCCCACGGAAAAGAGTAAAACCTCACTAGGGTATACTATTTTCTATACGGAGGACAATGAAGGGCTGGGGAAAGTAAAAAGTGAGGGAAGAGTTCTAGTTATAATGTTAACTAACCAACCTAAGTAAGTAAAGGAGCAACAATACATTATTGCTAGAGCAGTAAAGGAAACACAATCTAACCAGAATTCAGTTATTAAGGTTGGGATTGGGTAGGAAGGTAGGTATTGAATTTATTTATTAAACAAGGATGATCACATTATGGAGTAAATCAGGTGCCTGGGGAAAAATTCTTTATTTATTGTGTTGCATTACAGCATTTTGTGTACAGGGGAGAAAACGTAATGGTAACATTGAATGTTTTCAAGCAGTTTCTGACCTAACATCAAAATAATGTGGAAATTAACCTTAAATCATGACAATTCTTTGCTCCCTTAACTTTATTGCGCTAATTTATGTTAAGATTAAGTACTGGAGAATGGTTACACGATTTAACATCAAAATTACACATTACCCCAATTCTCATCTACGTGCAGTACATTTTGATGTGAATTTTGACATCGTACTGCTTGCAGATAAAATTGTGTAAAATATAGGCTGCTCTTGATTTTAGTTTGGGTCGTAATTTACGTAGAAATTGTGCTCTTCCGAAATGCGAACCCGTTTTCGTCTCTATTTTAGTTTATGTTTGTACATAATGTGTATTAGTGTATAGTTACTGTTCTCTAAGATAGTAGAGTGCATTATATTGTATTGTGTAGTGCAGACTGTTGTGAATGTATAGCATAAAGTTGTACTAAATAAGTAAGTGTAAGTAAGTATCTATTGTTGTATATTATGGGCTGTGGAGTGAATGGAAGGGAAGGAAGAGAAAACGTGGCAAAATAATTTATGGTTGTGAGAATCCACGAGTGTATACCACAGCTGGTTATGAAAGGCGATATCGACCTGATTTCCTTCAGCTCACTTTCCCTGCCAAGACTTTCTCTTCTCATCCCCTCTCATCCTCATATACACCTATTTGTGCATGTCTTACTTTCCCTTCCGTCCGTCCGTCCGCTTTATATTATTATATTATTAAATAGACACACAACAACTATATGAATACATACGGAGAGTGTAACATAACATAATGTAATCTACCTACCTGTCTACCGCTGTTTGTCCACACAGTGGTTTCCTTCCTTTATTTTCACTCTTCTTATCCTTCCCTGGTGGGAAGTATCGCTCCTTGTGTAACAACCATAAAGCTATGTCATAGACACTAAATTCTTTAAGGCAGAATTAAGGTACAAATTAATGAAATAAATTTAATGAAGGTCTAAAAATGCACACAGCAAGAAAAATAAAAAATCTGAAAATATTTCTCTCCCACACTTCCTTTTCAGAGAATTTCTTATATCCATTTCAAATTCCTTGAGGGAATTCAAAATTCAAATGTAATGGAAAATAAAAGTAGTTCAGTGCCCAAGAGATTTTTGTGCATCTGACATATAACGTTTATAACTGCTAAGTATAAGCATAATTATTATTACATAGGTATTAAAGGCAACTTAGTTTTAGCAGTAACTATAGTATAATAGCATTCTTCTCACTAGCTCATCAACATATGCACTTACTCTACTTTATTTAGAGTTTAGAGGCAAGAGGTACATATGTACTTGTATATGTATAATATATGCCTTATAAGTGTAGGGAAAGAAAAAGGTATGGAATACTTCCTGGAGTTGTCCTAGTTAAATTACATTAGTAGATAATAGCTAACTATGTATTATTGTGGGCATTAGTATAACTTCCAGAATGGCAACATTCGTAATGCAATTATTAATTCACACATTACATACTACTATGATATTCATACCTTACATACCGTAAAGAATGGACTTTACATAATTCTCAAAAAGACCAATACATGCTTTTATAAAATCCTCAATTTCGTCAAGATAGAATTTTATATAATATTTCCTAAAACGGGCAACGCAACGACAGGATTTTATAAATTCCCAAATCCCACAAGACACTATTTTATAAAAATGCCAATTCACCCAAGCCAATATTTAATTCTTAATTCGGTCAAATAAAGATTTTACATAATTACCACAGCGGCTAACAATAAAACACGATTTTATATAATTCTTAGTCGGGCAAATGTCTTACTTTCTTTCGTGTATATATTTGACCAACACTCTTTTGCATAATACACACTATTTATATTTATACATTTGAAAACTAAGAAAATTGTGACTTAAACGATTTTAGAATTAGGTATACTATACATACATAGAGATAAGTATATATATTTTATTTAGTATACTATATAAAGCGAAAAGTAAATGGCGGTTTAAGGATTGAACGAAATGTCGTCCATTTACACTTAAGAGAAATAGAGAAACTGGTTGGCTAACAATGTTTATTGTCCACATGTATCCTTCGGAAGCTTTAATGTGCCAGCTAAAGCTAACTGCCTCTGTACTATTGTGTAGGTACAAAAGTAGGTACTTATAAAAGCACAGCACATGTGAACATGATAATATCACTAAAAGTCAGCTCCACTTCAGCAGAGTAATAATAATAGAGTTAAGTAGAAGAGGAGCGAAAGCCGAGGAAGAAAAGGCTTATCTCCCTAGCTCTCCATTTACTAAAACCAAGATTATGTGCTTCACAAATAAGTAACACTAACACTGCATTGCTATATGAAGGCATTTACGAATGTGAATGAATGTGGATCCTTTTTATTGCGAAGGAATGCATTTTGCTATTTCAACTCTTACTCAGCTCAGCTCAGCACTACAAACACAAATGCAACGAATAGACTGGGATTATTCTAGATACAAACTTTTTGTAATCAAATCACAGAAAGCAATAGCTACTCACTAATATTTACCATTTATTTCTAAAGCCTAGCAGCTTTATTTTTGAGAGAAAATACTTTTGCAAAATACTACATACGCATTTGAAAAAATGTTTCTTACTATTTTTAAATCAACGTAAAGTATAAATATGGTGTGTTAGAATTTCTGAAAAACTTGGGTTCTCAAAATATCGTCGCTTATAATTATTTACAGACAAATGGCAAATAAAATACGTATTTTGTTTTCTATATGCTTAAAAACGTTCTTTAAACGACGATATTTAGTTTCTTGAGCTATTAATACTGTAAACACGGTATGGCATAAGATAATATTCCATCCTTTTGCGATGTGTATAAAAGACAATAAGTAGATTGTGGGTGATAGAACAATTGGACGGACGGACGAAGGGAACAGGAACACAGCTTTTGATCTACTTACTCTTTTCATCTACTCGAAACACAATCGCCCACTTGCTACGTGGAGCTACTTAATTGTCTCCGTTTTATTACTCCAACGTTATTGTCAGAATCTAGTCAGTCAGGGGAATCCCCACTTATTCTTCCATCGGCTCACATCTCATCTATTTATTTATCATGGCCAGCAAACTCTTTCATATACTCTCTTTCCCTCTATTACATCGGTCACTTGTTAATATTGTAAATAGGTAGGTTAGGTACCTACTACAATGCATTCTGCTTATATTTCTGTATCTAGGGATTCTTGGGGGTACCATCATGTCTCTTTCTGTTATTCATGAAATTATATTATTTCATGAATAGATGGGTAATACTAACAATAATCAACGTCTATACTTACTGCAATATGCCTTAATATTTGTCTATGTACTTTTATAAGCAACACACACAAATAATCTATTTATATTTATTTAATGAATGTGTCAATGTCAATGTAGATGGCTTGTATATCCAATAAAAAGGTTCTCTACTTACCCAAAGATGAATGTATTATGCTGTTCCACAATTGGGTCCACCTTGTTATTAGTCCTGATACACTTTCCTATTTACTACTCACTTATATTAACTATACGTTCACAAGGTAGGCTAAAATTTTAAAAATTGGAGCTAAATTAAAAAGAAAATTCCTCTTAAACGGTAATATTAGTAGAAAAGTTCCACATAGCGATTTTCTCCCTTTTGAGAGAATTTCTTGCATAGATTGTCGCTTTTAGGTCCAGTAGAAAAATTCTTTATACATGAATCGTTATGCATAGACAAATACATTGCATAAGACATAAACGGGGCAGATTGGTGGAAATATTAGTAAATCCTTTAATTTCAGGCATCGCTTATTCCTATTTTATTGTTTATTCGGATATTACATCTTTCGTCATCTCTATATTAATATTAATTAATAAAATAAGTCTTCCATCCTAAATTTAACAGGTGCTTTCATTCTTGTAAACGCCCTTATGGACGTAATTGTAAGTAAGTTATGTAATGTACTTTAAATACGATATTCTAGTATTTATGCAATAGCCAGTTACGCAAAATTAACGAAGTATTTCAACATCATCAGAAATTATGTAAGGTTCTCTAACTGAATCTGTTATTAATGAAGTGAATACCAAAATAAATGATGCAACATGCTTAGATACTTAATTACTTTGATGTGATTCATAACACATAAGCGCCTCAGTAATGAGAAGAGCGAGGATTTATCGTCTTTAGATATATTTCTGTCAGTTCTGTAATGGAAAACGTGTGCAAATATTTACGGATTACATAGCTAGGTGCTGTAGAAGTAAAGCTGACTGAGTTTGAAAGGTATGTACATAGATGTACATCACTGTATGTAATTGCAGAACTTGTTTTCAGAATGTACCAAGTCTGTTTTTGGGGAAATCTTTGTAGATATTCGATTTCCTCATGTGAACAATGTAGTTATTACATTTAGTAGTAAATGCATAGTGATCTTTCAGGAATAAGTTTCAAAGGAAAATCTCACTACTCCCCCAAAGGGACTTGGGACATTTATGATACAATTATTCCAATTATATCTGCATGTTTTGTAATACAGATATTAATAAATATGTATTTGTACATAGCTGAACTGTTATTTAAGCGTGAGTAGATCTATTATACTTACGTATTGCAAATTAGCATATAATTTGCCATGAAAGATTGGAGGAAAGGAGATGGAAGGAATAAGTTAGAGGAAATGAAGCCTATTTTGTATATATAGATAAATACACACATTAGAGACAGGGGTATCGTATGCTGTGCTGTGTTACAGATATAGCTATGCAGGGAAATTCCCAGAATTAATTACATTAGAAAGATATTTGCATAAATAAGTAAGAGAGCGAGTGTCTGGATGGAATGGAGTAACTGTAAGCAACTCTAAGTATTTTGAAACATATCATAACTGTAGCCTTACATACTAAATAGTGTAGGAGGAATCGTTTAGACATGATAGTTAAGTTTACTTAGTTAGTAATTTGCATAAAGCGAGCGATAGAATAGGCAGTGACACTCAAGATGAGTTCCCTTTCCGAGTCGCGAAACAGAATAACGATTAATAGTGGAGCAGGCAAGAGCAGGAGAAAGCAACATTCACAATTCACGAAGGCACACGAGATCAGACCACAACACGACATTACTTCATCCTACAGCATAAACTATATACATAATATCACAACACAATATGTTCACAAATACTTTACTGTACAACCAGAACCAGAAGAACAATCATTTTCCTAACCATTACTAATATATCTCTACTAATAACTATAACTCTATTTGCTACACGAGATACACTAAATATTATTCTACACTCAACTCTCCTACTCCTACGACTACTCAACCGTCAAATTATACATTTTGTCAGCTAACCAAAGAGATCTCAGGCAGGCCAGCACAGGGACACACTACACTTATTTCAACACGACATCCACAATCTTCCAAAACTGTTTTAATACTACAAAGGATTTATTCGCGGAAAATAAGCTACATTACTCATTTCTTGAGACTTTATGGACATTTATCCAATAAAATACGTTTTAGTACAATAAAAACTTCCAATTAGATGTTTGTTACTATTTATTTGTTTTAAGAATGAAAGCAGAAATAGAAAGTGCATAAATTATTCTAAATTCAAATATAGAAATGCAATTTGTAATTTTAGTTTGAATAGAACAGCACAAGGCTAGAATTACATAACAAATCATTTATCAAATACATACAGGGTTGAGAAAAACAACAAAAATTACTCTTACAATCTACATATTCTAATTACACAGTTTGCTCTTCAAATTGTAGCATACTTATGTACCTATAATAGGCAAGTACCTACTAATACAAATATAATTGCCAATTTCGAATTTCCTCCAGTTGTTCAGAAAGAGTTTATCCAGTAGGGGATGAATGGGGTTTTAAACGGCCCTGTATATAATGTAGAATTGGATAATAAATATATAACACGGTAAATTATAAGGTATGGCAAGTATTTTGTAGGATGCGGTGGCGGTTAGGTTGTTATCGTTTGACATGTATATAGCTTGTAGTTGGTTAGCAGTGAAGGTGTAAGTATTTTAAGGCACGTTGTATGTGTAATGATAATGATATTATAACATAATTTTCATAGAAACAGCATTATCACATGAATACAACGTGTTTGCATAGTTTAAAGAATATAAGTTGCATGGAAATACAAGTTAGGATGGATAAAGTTAGTACAGTGAATTCCACGTAAAAGGGTCCATTATAATTGTTTTCTTTATTATGCGGAAAATCTTTATGTCCACTAACAGACTAGCTTCGCTTGAATAAGGTTGCGTAATAACTAGCATGGAACTTTGTATGTAACTAATTGAAATTCCCTGTAGTAGCATGTAAGGTAGGCAATTGGTCACAAAACACGGTACACTTTCACAGGATAGGTTTCAATATTATAAATTAGCGCTAAATAGTTGGATAATTGCTTTAAAGCTAAAAATCGTAGAAATATGTGTACAATTTGGGAATTGTTATGTTTAACGAGAATTCCTTGTATCGATTTTTTTTACGTGCAAACCAAACAATAGGCTTTAAAATGGTTTTATGAAAATTGCATTATACCGGCATCTTATACGCGGAATGCACTGTATGAATAACTGTAGGTAGGGTGAGAATATAGAGAAAGCTGCGGGCCTGTGCCTACAATTTGTATGTAATATAGTGTAAGGGATTCTGGTATATTTAAGTGAGAGAAAGTGTTGTTGGTTTCTCGTCGTCCTCGTCCTCATGTCATAACTTGCGACCGCTAAGACTAAAACTCCATTCAAAAGCAGCTTTCTCATCATCTGGCAAATTACAAGAAGGCAAGGAGCCATCGCATATGCCCCAACTTAAACTACGTGACTTGAATCTCCTATTTATTCATACTTTATATTTCACAGCCATTCCATCTTTCACTGTCGACTCTCCTACAATTCACCTTATACTCTCTATACTTATATACAAACTTCCTCCTACTTACTAATGCACATATCCATCGTACTACACACAAATTCGTAACCAAACGTAAACCAAACCAGAAAATACCCTCCGCACGCTCTACATACATTTATACAGTAGGTACCAACTTCTTTCTACTAGTATCTACCCAAATATATTAGTACATGCAGGAATGGAAAAAATTCTTATCTTGTTTTTCTTAATTAGTTATTGATTGATTGATTGTGTTTATTGACAAAATGACTAACCGTTTACAACATGTTATCTTCCATCATGGTCTTACTAA
>JAQFYC010002768.1:0-23710 GCA_034694165.1 Tomocerus mixtus | reverse complement strand
CAGTTGATTTTCAGGCAATTTTCAGTGATCATTTTCGGTTTCAACTTTACCAAAGCAAAACCCCCGATTTCTATTCACTCTCTTTTACTAACAAAAACACTGCAATGAACTTATCCACACCACAAAGCAGCATACACACCGCTATTCTCCAGCTTATTATTCCTCTCCACTTATAAATAACGTTTATTGCGACATAAATAGAATAGCCATGTATCTCTACTTACATATTATTATCCAGGTACATATTACCTGCATGCCTTGGCTATACGATTTATTGCATCTACCATTAAGTATTATCTATACTTTTAGAATTTTCATATGAAATTCTGCCGTTGTTGTTGATAGGAACATGCATAACACTTAAGGATTAAAAATATGGTTTCCATAATATCTATCTTCATAATTAATGTCTGTAGAGTAACTACAGTAAAGAAGAGAAAGGGAAAATTCTCTCAAGGTGATTAGGAGAGTGCTAATAAAGTGTTGCGTTTAATAACAGCAAACACTCAATTATTTACGTAGGAATATGAAATGTATGTCTTTTAGCTTGAGATTGGGTAAATGAAAATACGTCTCGGCTCCTTTGTGAAGGCAATATTTAATTTTGCATTGCAGATTTGGTGAATGCTATGTATCACTATATTTACTAACAGCATAACACGTACTGTAAAGAGCTAACTACTAATATAAAGGTACAAATAGAGTCAAGTTTGTTTAAGAAGGAAAAGGCTAACAAGAAATTATAAAAACGTGGCAATAGTGACTCACTCCTGCTATTAAGTACTCAACGAGTATTTCGTGAAGAGCAAATAACTCTCGTGTACAAGAAGGGAAGGTCGTGGAAAGGTCACGGAAGGAATGGAAGGGAGGTGAAGGGAGGAGAACTTATAATATCGCATCTCTCACCTTCAATTTCAATTGCTAAGAAAATGAGAGCGGAAGGAAGGAAGAGGAACGATTGAAGGAATGCTGAGTCTAAGACCATACGAATTCTGGCTGGAATCACTGGAGAATTAAATGCTGGATGAAGTAGTCCAGCTCTCCAGTTTAGCTTGTTCTTTCTGTTCTATAGTATATTCATAGCCATGACATTTGCTCTTTCTGCCACACCGTTCCGTTCACATTCATGTTCCATGGCTGCTGAATTAGAGTGAATTGCATTGATGAGGGAAGGCAAGTTGAGTGGAGTTGAGTGCTGTGCCAAGGTAGAAGGTAGTGCAAGTCACAAGACGAATAAATGGAGGAGAAGAGAGGAGAGCAAATGAAATGACAAGTCGAGCGAATGATTCCTATTAACAATGATTTACGATTTTCATTTCTCTTGCAGAATTACCTAAACTTAACTCTTATATTATTGTACTGCCCCTACATTCATTATTCTAACCGCTTATACCTTCAGAGCTTAAGAGCATTTATATTAGCATCACTAAATTCTTTCTCCTTCATTCTTCCTAACAGTTTCTTTCAACGAAGCGTACATAAGAGCAGTATTCCAACCAGCAGCTAACAAGAGTCCAAAGTCATGTTCAAACTCTTTTTGATTTAGACTTGACATTTTAGTTAGATCCACTTTTCTTTATAATATTAAAAGATTTCTTGGTGGAACTCTACTTTTGAATCGGTGTGCAGGATTTACATGTACATATAGTTAGTATGTCTTTCTAGTGTAATATATTTCCATATAAATACAAAATTGTAACGTAATAGTGGAAAAGCAAAGGGAACAGAGGGTATAAAGTATAAGGAAATAATGGAGCAATGGACGAACATTCTACTTTCTTATGAAAGCCATTTATTATCATTTTAGGAGCGGTCCATTGAATTAAAATTTTATTCCGGAGGCTCTGTCTTGTCCTGACTTATGTGACGCTCTAAGGGAACGCAAGAAGGAAAGGAGGAGGTTGTGTAATGTAACTCTTCCGCGGACTCATAATCGAATATTAGAAGGAAACTTAAAGTGAGCTTGAGAAACCACAAGAAATGAAGGAGACTAGAATTCACTTCACTCTCCGTCTCTTGACATGACACATTGAATTTAATGGCCTTCATTTTGGCAATCGATTCCCCGGACACTAATGTCTGTCTGTCCATTCCACTTCTTTTCGCCTGCCTGCCCTCCTATGCCCTGCCATACACATTCTAAGCTAAGTTATGGATCAACAAGAAATGCCAGTTCATTGAATTGCCTCTCTCTCTCTCAAATGTATTTAATTCAATGGTCACTCTCTATAATATATTATACGAAATTGTAATAGGAAATCATACAAATAATTTATATGTGAGGCAAAGAGAGGTAAGCAAGTGTGATGATGTAATGTTCTAAGTTGTAAGTACAGTTTTGTTTAAGTTCCTTTATTTTCTGTCTGTTCATTAGAGTTGACTGACGATACGGTGAAGTGATGTGAATTGTGAATGTTCTTGTGGTGTTTAATGTAATGTAGTGAGTAGTGCCATTGAAAATGGTAGCAAAGTCAACGTCAACTTAGTAATGGACAGAGGAAATGAGACTAATCTCCATTTAAATCATTCCATTCCATCATAGTCTCATCAAGAACAACAGGAGAAATGTGAAACGGTGAATTGAATTCAAATCCAAATTAAATAAATGATCTACTATCCGTTCCGTATGTAGAAAATGCCATGTACATACAATTGCTACACAATAATCAGTTATTTTTTACATATGAATACATTTTTGCTTTATAGAATACAGCGAAACGCTTTGTCCTGTCTTTATCATTGGATTTCATTCACAGTAATATTATGTAGTACGTTAGCATGTAGTTACACAGCACAGAATGAAATTTATTGCATAGAGGATAATTGCCATGCAAAGTTACGTTCTTTGAATTAGCAATTTTGTATTTACTATGTATTATGTATATATTATGTTTTGATAAGTAAAGTAAGTAATGCACCGATGTGATAGAGTGGAGTTGGGTCGGGTAAGGAAAGGAAGATAGGACGATGTGATAGAGACGACGAGGAAGAACTACGACCGACAGACAAGACTCGCAAGACAAGACAGAACTCCTTTTTATTACCCAAGTATTCTCATAGAGTGTCTACAGTCTACAGTACAAGTACAGTGTGAGGCCACTACCTCCTCGGCTTGATTAAAGTTGAGATTGAAATGAGATAAAACGGAGCACTAGATTACAATACACAATGAACGTGTAAAAGACAGAGGACGAAGAGAGAGATTCGAGTCAGCAAAGTTAAGTGAGGGAATGGCAAGGCAAAAGCAATGCGAATGCTATTCAGAATGTAAATACGAGTTTTTGTTGTGTCGTGTCTTGTAGTACAGAAATGTTCCCTTCCTTGGCTTGTTCTCTTACACTCCAATATGCATGTCTGTATGATGGTGAGCTGAGCCGAGTGAAGAATGATTGTTATATATGAAAGAGATTGAATGAAACTGGATGGATGGATGGATTATATGGGGAAGGAGCAAGGAAAAGCAAATGTAAGAAGAAGAGGATGGAAGGCAAATGCCAATAACGATGACAAAAACGGCATTAAGAAATCTGGTCAGGTAGCTTATAAAAATGCGAACGAATTTATTGAGGAAGAAGGGAATTCTTTCACTCACTCAAACTCTATATCCCTTCTAACTATATTCAAACTCTAACCTAGTAAGTAAGTATGATTTAGGTATTATGTTTATTCTTCTAACCAGTATTCTATAATCTATAATTGCACATACATACTTTATAAGTGCATATTCTCCTATGTTAAATACGGATGTCGTAGCCTATGTTAAATAAGTACATTAAATTACATACAGTCGTGAACAATAATGTTAGTGAAGTTGAGTCTAGTACTATTCGTTGAAGATGCCTGGATTAGAAGACTGCTCATTTCATATTGTATCTTGTATACATACATTCACAGCGATACTTCATATACTTACTCCATAAACTCGACTTTTGAAGAGGCGACTAATAACGTGGCACGACAACCAGTTTGAGAACTGGCTGAGTAAACTACCTATTTACTACTACATACAATATACTAGTAGAGCAGATTAAATTAAATTACAACCAAAATCAACTACCAGTATCTCCTATCTACGAAAGTGGTAGTATATTAAATATCTCTTTACAGAGACTACCTACACACACATTAGATGTAAATACATGTACAAGGAACATTACTGTACTAGGATATTTACCACTAGGCAACCTACAACCAATACTCTGTCTGCAAATTGTCTACTACTGAACTACACTGTCATTTAAAACTACTTTACTTGCTTGCTCGTCTTCTCTATCGTAACTTAAAAGTAAACAAGCTCTGAGTTATTTTATGGAAGAAATAAGCCATATAGTAGCCGTAAACATGTAATTACTACAGATACCCACATTCTGCTTCAAGTAATATATAACATTATACATACGAATAATAATCCTAATCTACACAGTTTGCATAGAGGATCATCATCCTAAGCCTACCCACTTCCATTTCGAAATCAGAAGCCCTGACGTTACCTACCACACACCAAAGCAGCAAAACTAATAAAGATTAGACCATATTTAAGTGTTCATTTTGTTTCATAGAGAATGTGTGTTAGAAATACTGTAATGTATAAAAAGTTACTCTAGCTCTAGCAAATACCTCGATCTACGTTTACGTAGTTAACATAGCTAGATATTATGTTACTCTACACTAGCCTGCTCTATATGTATTGTAACCATAAATCATAGTTATTTTCTTAATAAGTATAAACATCCATGTATGTATTTGTATATCAGATCATACTAACAGAGGGAATTAAGATTTGACATTATAATAATGTCAAGGAAATATGCATTATAGTATTTATATAATGCTATCTTGAGAGATCGAGAGCACCTTTCACACATATACTAATAGTAGTAGTGAGTTTGCCCTGCCTGTAAGAAATTATGATGGATATGCACTTATCTTTAGCTATAAGTATAAAACACGCAATAAAAGAATCATTAAAGTAGATGAAACAGGAGAGTTCACTTTAGTTTGCACTCCATTCCATTAGAAATCGGAAGACAAAGACAGCGACAAGGCAAGGGAAGAACAATAATAACAATAGAGAGATAGAGACTCTTACTTTATACTTTAATGCATTTTAATCTAAATGCCTACGTTACGTGGCTAGGAGCACAGCAGCGGTCGTCATTAAAATAATCCGTGAGTGAGTGAATGAATGAACAGCACAGTTAGCAACAATAATAAAATAAAATAACAGTATCTTCCTATTACCTGCTCGTACATACACAATTAAATTAATACACTTTTAGATTGAGCGATTCCTCTGTCTTAAATCGTTCTTATAGCTACGCACGTTATCTCTAATAAGTAGCGTTGCGTTGTTGGTCTTTTCCTCTTAAATATAACATACTACAGTAGTTTACGACTGAGGAGAGGACTACTGTTATGGACTAACTAAATGAATTGATGGGAACTCATAAAGAAGAGAAAACATCATAAAGTAGCTTTAATTGTGACATGAGCGAACTTAGGGTCGAGAGTCACATCACATCAGTTCACATAACATTGCAGAACCACAGCTGACTTAATTCTTGTTGCCATTTCCTTTCTTTCTTTTGGCGAGACTCTCAGTCCATGTCAAGAAGTGACCACTCCATTTAAATTTCTTTTCTGTCATTCCCTGACACAGGAGGATGTCCAATCATCCAACCAAATCAAAACGCTTCCACTAAAGACTAAATGGCTCTAATTCACATGAATTCATTACCTACAGATACTTACAACTGCAACAAACCTAGAAGAGAACGATTTGCGTTTAAGAATCTCATCAGTTCATTCTCTCTAATGGTTTAGCTTGGATGATTGCAATATATGCTTTGCGTTGAATTGCATTGGACGCCGAAGTGACCTAGCGACACCATTTCCTTCAATTATTAACAACTTTGACTTAAAGTCAATGATCCGAATAAAAGGTTCTAATTGCCAGCCAGTCCTCACAAATGCAGTCCATGTGTACGTATAGATAATAGGTACTCGCCATAATTACAGTAACCAATCTAGAACTAATGACACAGCTTTCTTGCACTTTTGTTTATGAATTGACTTGTGCGTAAGGTAAACAGAAGGAAACAACTTTCTTTAATGCTTTATAATGCCTTCACTAAAATAAACTAAAAATTTAGGTAAGTAAAAGGCAACACCAATCAGGTCTATTACCAAAACGCTGATGGTACTTTTGTATTACTATAATTATGATGAAAGACACAATAGTTAAAATTATTAAAATATATTTACACTTTACCGTATTGTAGCATAGAATGTAAATGGACAAAAGTACGTACCTGAAAAACAGAAAGAAACAAATTATTAGTTCATATGATAGGTAGTTGTTTTAGATTTCACAATGTGAATAATTACAAACTTAGTACATATTATTTGCATGATTTAATATACATAGCTAAAAGAACCCTAAAATGAGAACCCTAAAAGCATTATGCCATAGGTATTTTTGTGAATCTACTAGGAACTGTTCCAATGGATAGTACATAATGTATTTAGCACCATCTTTAAAAGTCGGGAGAAAAAAAACAGGGCCGTGTCTGAGTCTTTACGGTCCTGGTGAACTCGATATTTAAAAAACAACATAATATTTGCATCTTGTGTACAATTATTGAATCTCAATAAAGATGAAATCGCCATTCTGAAAGAATACTTTCCATAAACAAAGCAGATGTGTGTATTTGCTGACAAAAGATGAAATTACAAGTAAAAGTAAAAGTGCACTAGATTTTGTGTGATTGGATACTTGTTTCGTCCCACATTTATACAAATGCAACCACCACTTGTGCAAACAGTAGGAAAGGTAACCTGTCTGTCAGTACTCACATCCTTTGTAAATGATTGCATACATCTTACAGAAAAGCTATGTATGTAATTGTACAATAATAATGAAGGAAAAGGAAAACAAAAATTAAAGGATGAAGATTCTTGCGCCAAGGCAAGGTGCCATGCCATGTAAGGCCAGTGGTCAACATCAATCAAACCTTTTCATTTACAATTTACAACTAAGTACTATTAATGCAAAAATGCACTAATAACTGCATTAAACTGAAGAAACCATTTTTTATTAAAATAAGCATCTTCCCTGTTAACAGGGGCAAATGTAAACCAATAGGTTTTGATTTAAATATGTGAATGCACTTATTCTACTGTAAGTATAAATAATTGCAGTGAATGTCCATCTGGTAAAGTGTAAATACAAATACTTGCAGTGAGAATCGAGGGCAAAGGGGAAAAATGATTTGCCTCAAGTCATAATATCTGTTTTGTATTAATTCATCAATTTACATTCATTCTGCTACACAACAATCAACTGAATCTTCCACAACATGAACACACAGCTACCAGCATTCATACATATGAACTGCAATCTCCAATTTCTACATGATTCGTCTTAACTCTTAAATATTTGCTCACCTTGGAGCTCCACTTTTAATGCAGCCGCACTAATTCATTCTGTATCTCATTAGCAGAAGGTAAACACTTTATTACAATGTGACTCACACTTACCTATGTTGTACTTGCATTACCTATACTTTGGTATTTATCTGTTGTCTTGCTACTTGCCTACTTACAGTACTTACTATTTTACTGTTAGCTATGGTATTACATTATAAGTATTTGCAGTTATATTAGTAAGCGACACGACAAGCCCTGTATACATGCTTTACTTACTATACAGTGATGAATAGTAAACTGGAGGAGCAGCTGGCAGATGTATGTGCTAATGAAAACTGAGTTGCCCTAAGCCCAGGACAGAAGTGCCAAAGCAAGAAAGAAGAGAAAAGTAGGGCAGAGGAGAGGAGACTAATGTCATGTCTAGTGGGTCAGCCAGCAACACAACAGCAACAGCAACTGCACACAAAACAAAACCTGTGCAAACTTTCAGTCACACAGACAGACAGACGAGAGAATTGGCAATATTAATGCTGTCCGGTTATTAGTGGATGGATGGAATACTATTATCCTCCTAAAGTGCACCTATCCATTATCTACACTCTAAAGCGACTTACTTATTTAACTTCTATTCCTACTCGTATTCGATTTCATTGTAATAACCAAGTAGTCAACTAAACTCTCTTTGGAGTACATAAATTAATGTGCTTGTACATATACGTGGTAGTTACTTATAATAAAGCGGATTTCGTTCGAGTTGGGTTTAATTTCCTTCACAGAGTAATCACCTACTAATTCAAAGAACAAAACAGAACACGCTCAGCACATCACACCGTCTCTCTTACATCCACACAAAACAATCATTTGAAACACTAATAAATGAATTGGGAGCAAGAGGTAGAGAGAAGAGACAGATTAAGACTAATGCTACCATATAGCTGACACGAAAGTAAAAATAAATGAATTCACACAATACCTAAGTACAATAATAATGAGCAGTTACCACTAATGCGGTTTGCTTCCTAAGTTAACATTAAGTTAAGAGAAGCTTGGTTTTGCTATTTTGCGTTGCTGAGACCGGGGAGACCGGACCTTCAAAAAATCCTTCATTGTTGACTTTCGGGCAGAATACTCCTGTTTGCGTTGATGTTTTAGCATGAATTCACGGATTTTCGTTCTAAAGTTTGTTGTCATATTTGTATTTTGACTATTTATTATGGGAACCTATTTTGAGTGAGGCTGTATCGCTTTGGCACAAAATTTTTTACAGCGGAAGAGGAAATGGATATTTCGGGAGCCCGTGTGAGGCGGTTTTATGTATTGTGTAGATGGATATTTGAGAAGAGAAGAAGGAAGCTATTGTACGGTGTTCCATTTCCATCCATACATCAACTTCAGGGAGAAACAACAATGAATTTATTTCCAGCTTCCTACGATTAGCTGAGGAGAGAGAAGAGTGGAGCAGAGCAAATCATTCATCCGTGTAACATCAACATTCATCCATTTCTCCGCAGAATCCACAACACATACATAGTACAGTATATCCAAGACATTGGTTTTTGTAGGCATAGAGGTAAATGAAGAGAGACACAAACTCCAAGAACTCCAAGTTAGATTGAGTCTGTAATGTAACTGTAACTGTAGTATAACAATGTGTAAGAACGTAATGTCTCATCCGGAAGGAAGAAATGAAAGAAAATAGTTGTTGTGTAGTGGAGTAAGTGAGAGTGAGTGAAGTGAGTGTATAGTAGAGTCTAGAGTGTGTGGGTAAGCTGCTCTTTTTCTCACTTCACATCCCAAGACATCAATGTGATGGGATTCAGATAGGATTTCACACGGGAGATTTCCTCTTCTCTTACAAATACATACATATATAGCTCCCATTCTGTATTATGTACATTGTACACGCATTATCATACAATGGTAGATATCAGTATAACTATGTAGTTTCCAGGTACCTAACATGCATAATCCATTGTACTGTGCTGAAGAAGTAACATATTGTAACCATAGATTTGTATTTTCAGTTTCAATTTATATATCTATTACATACCTATGTACCTTAGGCCAATGTATAGAGATATCACGCTGGAAAATTCTAGAACCCGCCCGACGGAAATGGAAAATTGTACTGGAGTAGAAGTCTTCACCGAAGGAATGTAACCTCGGGGAAAAGATTTGAAAGAAACAGAAGAGCTTTAAAAGGAACGTCCTTGTAAACTTAAAAAGAAACTTGAGAGTCTTCTTCTACATACACAGTGGCCGGGTAGGTACTCGTGAAAAGAAAAACGAAATAGAAAAGCTTTTTAATAGTTATTGTGATGTGACCCGACTGCCTTGCCTTGGCATCCCTTACTACTATTACCTACATATTTATCGTCAGATATGTATTTGTTTATATAGAACATTATTACATTCCCTAGAACTAGAACTCTATCCTGAACTGAGTTTCAATATACTTTTCTATACGCACATCTCCTAGAAGAAAAACAGGATAGACTCCACATACATATACACTAGGCACTTACATACAGCACTTTGGTAGTAATAGAAGGTAATTCAACTGTGTGTATAGGGAAATGCCCTACTCTCGCTCCTTCTCAACTTTCTCAAATGGAATCATAATTCTGCCCTATAAGGCTGAGTAGTTCAGCTGAGAAGGAAGCATTATTGTTAGCTGGATGGGAAAACTGAAAGTGGAAACGCTATTTCTGCGTTCCAAGAACAGTAGTAGCAGAATTGTATTTCCAGTAATACACATATAGAGTTGAGTTGAGCTGGAGTGAATGTGACGACTCTCCATGTACATGCTTTCCTGGAGATAATCCTGGAAAGCCACGAATAGAGAAAGGAGTCCATTGGAAAGATTAAAGGTCGCTCTATGTCATAAGCAAAAGGAGTGTAGCCACGTAGCCACTTACATCCACATAAAATAGGAAATGTGTGTGTAGAGTGTAGACGCACTTATACATGTCTATATTATGATATGGCGATATGGAATAATATGATACAGTATAGAGTATGTAGTAGGTATTCAGTTCTGTTTGAAATTGTTAAAGGTATACACTTTTGTACAGTCCATACTACATATTAGTACACTGAAGAAATATATGAGATGATGCACGTTACTCCGTTTAGCGATAGGAGCTCCATTTTTCCGTGGGTATGTACGTACGTGCTCCTCTCCATGCTCATGTACAATTACAGTTATACTTACTTACACGTACGTAGCAGGCAGTTATACTTCATCCTTCGTAACTCAACTATTATTATGTGAAGAAAGTGAAAGTTGTCCGAAAACATTGTCTGTGATCGAATCTTTCCAGGGAAACTTATGCCAAGCCCAGAGACTCTTCCCGTAAGGAGGGAAGCCAACTTCTCCACATTCTTTGTATCCGATCTCTATCATTTGTGCTCAATCAACCGAACTATTATTAAACCTAAAAGGGCAGGGCAGCTCAAAACTGCGTTAACAGCCAACGTAATGGCAGAAACGCAATTTTCTCAGTAATCTAGCCGTGAAGGAAAAGAAAAAGGAAACTCACCCAGAAGAATATTTGAAACTGTAGAATGTCTTTTTATCTATTTTTATTATATTCTATGTGTAAAAATATTCCATTTTTTGAAGTAGATACCCACTTCGATATACTAATACTTCCAGGAATAGTGAGTAGTTAAATTTAAGTGACATAAGAGTGCAATGTTGTATCGTCTGTCTGTCCAGGAAGGAGCTGAGAGTAGAGTTTGAGTCTAGAAAGCGATCTATCATGTCATGAGTGAGGAATCGCAAAAGAAAACAGACAGGACGAATGTGTCTCTGTGCATCAGCCAGCCACCAAACACTCCCTTCCTCTCCTCCCTTCACAATCTTCTTCTTCTACCTTTACTCTTTACTCAAAGTCTTGTCTGCCCAGAAATTTTTATCTCTCCTAAACATCCGCTACACACAACTGTCTATATAAGTACAGATTACATCACCTATGTACCTACTACATAACTATATAGTGAAGAAAGGGCATCCAATCGCAAGAAAAGATTTTCCTAACTGTTTTACTATGTTTGTGATTTGATTGTGGATGGAACTGTAAGCTGTAACTGTACTTACACTCAAAGTCTATAAGTGATACATAAGTGGATACATATGCATATTGTAGATAGTAGACAAACACAGTTTCCTGAATCAAACCAAATATCCATTTGAACATTATATTACGCAGTTTACTATGTAGACCTTTTAGTATTTACTTAACTAGACTACATACGGATAGTACAGTAGGTAGGAGAATAAATGTATTTACTTCCTTGTAGTCGCATGAGAGAAGGATGTGAACTGCAGTAGAATTGGAGAAGAGACATTGTTGTTGTTGTGTCTGTGTCTGGCTGACGGAGAAGTTTAATGGGATGCAAAGTATTGCTTTCTCTGCATATACTGTACTATGTACTAAAGCATTGCATCGTATTACATTAGGAGAGATGTCAGATATTGAAGTGGATGAATATCTTCTCCTCTTCTTTCAATACGCAACCAACAGAGAACATTTCATTGCATTGCTATTGCTACTACTGAAATAAGAGATACTAAAAGTTTTCCTTTTCTCCATCTCCTTTCCTATTCAGGTTTGTCTTAGTCCTGACTTGAGTCAGTTCTACTTCTTCTATTACTTACGCTAGCATCATCTGCAATGTCTATCTATCTATCTGTGGAAGTCCCTTGGCAGAACTACCTTCTGCAAACAACTCCATACAGCTACTTCCTTTTTCTAAAAGAAAAGTGGGGAAAAGCCCAAGAGCTTCCAGAGGAGATCAGCCAATCCTTTCACTTTCAATCGGAGACTCGACTCTCCTATAAATACATATACAGTAGATGTCTTTTTATATTATATTTTCTATATCATTATTTTATATTACTTATTACTGCACATACATATTTACCTACTTTTATGTTCTATGATATACAAGATGGTTGGTTGGCATCTGAGATAAATGAATCTGTAAACTTGTAGTTATATATAAAAAGTAGACGTATATGCATGTATGCACGTGTGTAGAGTCCTTAGTACTTATTCGTATGAATGTGTATAATAAAAAGGTCTTTGCAAAATGGTCTTTGACTTTTCCCCGTTTGGTATCGTATTGTGAATCTGTAAAGTAAATCGACTGGCTTCATTGAATCCCTCACGCACTCAGAAATGTTCAAGTGTCTGCTTCCTTCTCTGTACTCTAGTAACTACTCACTCACTCAGTGAGTATTGAATATCCGAACCACACCAGGACTCTGGTTATAAGCTCTCCTCCTCCGTCCACAATCATCCTCAATGAAATACAAGTCAGACAAGTACACACACCCGAGTGGAGTCACTGTCCATGTCCACCGCAGAGCAAACAGAAGATGCGATACAAGAAGAAGGAGCCAGCAGCAGCCTCCCTCGATCTGTTCATTTGACCACATGAAAGAGGAGATCCCTTCCTCCCTCCCTCGAAACGTGAATGCAATGCAATTCAATCTCTGATACACATTCATTCTCAATTCCTTCTATTGCTAACTGCATCATCTAATGCCTGCACTCCAATCTCTGTGTCCTGACTTTCCTTACGTATACTAGTTACTTATCGTTTGTTCACTCTGCCAGAATACGAAACACTACTATGTCTTGCTGTATTGCAGTTATTATTAGAGTACATTGCTATATGCACACACATTCGGAATAGGAAACTCTCCCTCACTCTTGACTCTTAAAATCGGAGCGGAAGACAAGACATCCCCAATCAAGAAGAAGAAGAAAGAAGCGAAACAAAAAAGTCGGTGGACGAAGGATGAAAAGCACGTTCCGCAGCCAATTGCGATGCGATTGCATAAGAGAAGTTGGAACTGAAATAACAAACTTACTCCAAGTCAGAGTCCAGTCAACCAAATCAACTAAAAAGTTAAAAACATAAAATAAGAAAAGAGAACTGGAAGGGTAGAAATATTTCAATGTATTTATTTGTCCAGTTTATTACAGACTGTACATGTTTAAGCATTCGTTTCGTGTAGAGTAGAATGTACATAGTGCATACTTGAGTTGTCCCTCAGAAATCTCCACTATTTTCCTTACTCTCCTATAGGCACATTTGAATTTGCTTTCACTTTGCTTTCATCTTCAGCTAAACTTTCTCTTCCTCCTCTCGTCCTTGCTAATATTATTACTAGCTACATAGTAAAGGTACATAGTACTGCACTATGTACTACTTAGTACTTACCTTGCTCTATTTATTGTGCACATTCCCATAAGTAGTAGCAAATCTTTGCTTCTTATCGTCAACATTATCATTCTCCTGAAAAAGCACATGATGACTACTGACGATGAATGAGTTTAGATAAGTAGTACTGCTTTATACCATACCGTTATTCCAAAATGTATTTTGCCTAGAGACGTTGTACTTAATATGAAGGCAGTAAATAGGATAAAGTAAAAGTGGGTACTAGAAAAGTTGTCCTTGCTGCATAGTCACCGAGAAAGCAACACTACTGCTTTATAGGTATTTATAAAATATTAAATATGTTTCGATAAGTAGTCGCACACTGCGTGTACACTGCCCTGTTATATAGGTAGTATAGATATTGGGAATGGTTTATATAAATATATTTTATATAGAATAGTAGTATATATCTGTAATCTCTCTATTCATTGAGCTAGAGTGTAGCAGTGTTCAGTCGTGTACAAAGGGGCTTGGAAGTTTATAGGTAGACAAGAATCACAGCTTCGATACATTTCAGCCCAGCACACGTGAGTATTCCTTATAACAATGCAGTAAACACGTTGTGCGTAACTCGGAGTGCAAGGACTATTTTTAATTACGAAAAGGTGACAGCGTATCTGTGGTGACAATAGCCAATGCGTCTACAATATTTTTAACTATATAGGTAAGCATCAAATAAAAATGTAAAATCCGTTGTGCTAGGAAGTATTGAGGCTGTGATTTTTGTCTGCCTGCTGAACTGAATGTGAGTGTATGCACTAGAAGGCTCTGAAGATTTGCGTCGTGTCGTGCCAGTAAGCATAATGTGTCTGTCTGTCCATTTCTTTGAATGTAGAGTATAGTTAAATAAAGTAAAGTGGGTACATAGTACATGGGAGTTCTGCTGTAGGTACTTGTAGTAGCTACTTATAGTGCATATTATGGTGCTAATGCACGTACACAACAACTACTGTGTACATCTCCACGTTAAACACAAGATGGAAAAGAGGAAGCAACTCCTATCACACCCAATCGCAGTCTCACCTAAAAAGTCCAACAACATTCAGTGCAACTTAAATGGTTACCTACTCGACTCAGCCAGTTGTACACTTTAACAGAGTAAATGAACACATGCATCTTACTATATGGTACCGTCCATCATTTACTTGCTTCTTGTATGTAAATAATACATCCTTCCTCGAGTCATTTCCTGATTTCTTAATACATAAATAAATAGAAGATTTACTTTAAAAATGCCGACTGTCTGGAGTGTGGAGTGCATGCACAGGCGAGGTTCTCTAATAATTTAGAAAATTAAATGTTTCTTTTCTTTGATGTTTTTACAATTTTATAAAGTAGGAAGAAGACTCCAAGCAATTCCGTGTTAACGGAAAAGGAGTTTCATAGCATATCAAAACATTTGCACTATATAAATACTCAGTCTTCAATAGCATACATACTATTTGTAGTATAGAATACTAAAAGGGACGATGTTCGTCCTTGTCGACTTTCCCTTTCTCTAGGAGTCTCTAATGCCAAGTTAAAAAAGAGATCAGACTATAAAACTGGCTATACTTAGCTGTGTATACAATGTATAAGATATAATAATATATTTAGTCATAGAAGAGGAGGATCTATAAAATATATAATGCAGTTAGCTCCATAGGCTTCTAAAGACGAAGCAGGAGGAGGAAGGAACTTTCCTTGTGAGTAAATGTGCCAAAGCAAAGTCACCCTCACTCACTTTTAGAATTGCCATTTCTCCTTTCCTCTCGAATGTACTTCTCTCCTTGATGCCCTTGCGTTGCATGGAATACTAGCAATTTACTCACTCACTCTTACTTCCCAGACTCCTTCTACTCACGTACAACGTTCTACACAAAATATATAGCACAACATACACACAGCAACGGAGCCTAAGCACTGCAGACTGTAGACTGCACTGACGAACCAAACTCTTACTTACGTTACGTTAAGCTATTGATTTTTAGGGGAGAAAGAGAGGAACACACGCAGGCAGGAGCCAGACAGCCAGCAGAGCACATTCTATTATATATCTATTATATACCTTTCTTTATATATGTAGCTCACGTATTTACTAATACCATATATATTAGACAATGTAACACATACATAATACATACATATATTATATGCTTAATATGGATAAGACACAGTATTGAACATTTATGTAGGAGAATACAATGTAATGTCTGTATATATCAAATATATTTGTACTCCTATTATTACCGTATTCCATAGTGTATGGTATCTAGACATAAAAGAGCCATAGTGCACTACTTAAGTAACTAAATAGGAGAGTATAGTACAAGATGAATAGTTCAACATTTTCTTAGCTAAATATATGGAGATGTTCACCTGACTTCATGCAATAAATGCTACTATAGGAAATAGGAATTCTAAATAGCTGAATACAGTTGTTGAGTTTGAACTCTTTCTGTTTAGTTATCTGTAGTTTGCTTGGAAGGAAGGCATTTGGAGGACAATCGTCTGCTAATACACATTTGTATGTCTCATCTCCTCTTCTGTCTGCTGAGAGTGAACAGTGAATTGCAATGCACGCACATCCAACAAAAGACTCCTCCATCCTCCTCCCTCTCACTCTATCCATCCATCTCCTCTCTCACTTCAATATCACATCTTCTACTTACACAAACCTTCTTTTATCTTATTCTCTTATTCTTTCTTTTGTTTTTTACTCATTCAGCCTAAAGTGATATAGCAATATATCTATCTGGTCCTCCTATAGTGCACTACTCCAGCTATACTTAGTCATTATATTATACTTATGTATAGTAGATGCATAGCATAGTAGAACTACATAATATAAATAATATAAAATTGTAGAGCGTAATTTACAATATTTCTATAAGAAGAAGCGGAAGATCAGCAAAGCTTTCTTTTGACCCTCTTCACTCTTCCACCCTCTGTACTAGGAAGGAACTGGGGAGTTTGGGGAATCAGCACGAAGTCCAACCAACACCTCAAGAACTAGAGAACACACTCAGTCCATTCCTGTCTTATACTATGTAGTATATACATAAATTGTACCATTACACAGTACAAATACGATTATACATCTACGTTTCACATATCTGTACTTAATATTTGTACATAACCAAGCGATTCTTTAATCTCCACTTGCTTTCCATGTTTTTTGCAGCTACAGGATATGTACTTAGGATTAGTTTAGTTAATAAAGTATGCTCACGCTCCAGTATATATGTCAATTTACCTTTCTTAGGAGTAGGAAATAGGAAAGCCAAGAATTTAAGACAGGGACTACTAATCCCGAATAAATACAGATGTACCAAGGAGACAGACAGTTTTAACTTCCATTTCTCTATTTCGTTCCCCATACCATGCACCGCCAAATGAATTTAAGACACTGTCTGCATTAAGACTACATCTCTATTTAACATTACTCTAATATAAACTTATGGTTTCTATATACATACCCTGGTATTTTCATTTATACGACACCTACAGTCAATATGCTAGCTGCACCTACATTACGTCTATACTATATATCAGATATCATTCATGTCATTAAGATATGTAGTATTAAGATATGAGCTATTGAGATATGGTATAGTGTATAGAAATAAGAGGAATGTATGAATTATAGGTAGAGAGAATAGAGAGCACACCGCAGAGCACATTTCATGTCACGCCACAGTAGATCTGGTAATAGACTCACAGGCAGGAGTAAAAGAGAAAGAGGAAGTGATATCTCATCCCATCCCTGTCAGAGAAAGTCAGAGTAAAAACAAAACAGAAAAGTTACTTCGCCTTCCCTTCTTCCCTTAATATAACTCTCTCTAACTCATAAATATCTGTACTGTAGTGCAAGTATTAAGTAAATAGTCAATGAAGGAAAGAAACCAAGTTATATTCTTGTACAGTCACTCTTCTTGTACGTAGTGTAAGTATGAGGAGTCAGAAAAAATCCTCTTGAGAGGTCCCTTGTCTTTAGTGTGCAAATGAAAATAGTGAGAGTGAGAGTTGCATTAGTCAGGAAACAAGACTCAAAACTAGTAACTCTTATGATATAGGGCGTTATGTGTAGATACAGTAGGTGGGTAACTGGTAGATGTACTCGTACATGTAAGAGGATCCTTAGACGACGGAGACGGAGAGCACCCTCAGATTTAATCATCTTCCCCGAAATAATATTAGTCTCCCCTTGTGAAGTGAGCCTCTCGTCCACGTTCCATTTCCTACAGAGAGACTCTTTATTAACATCCTCTTCATTTCTCTCGCCTTCTCCGCTAGCTCCTCTCTTTTCATTCTCCGAATCTATGTATCTGTACTATGTACATATTATAGAGTGGAGAATTTCCCAATCGAATCCCTTACGCTTCCCGCATTTCACTCCCGTCATCCAAAGCAACTTAACTCATCTCCTCAACTTATCCGCCTTGAGTTGTTTCGAGTTGTGTCGAGATGAGTGAGTGAATGCAACTAGATTCTCAATTCTATCTTTTACACTATCTCTATTCCTATACCCGCACTCTAGTTTACAAGACACTTCTCAAAAAAGCTAACAAACTCTTCTGAAATATTCAGATTTTCATTGAGAATTTAGTGCCTAGTACTTGTATCGTAACATCTTAACAATAGAGTAGTGCAGTACAGATAGATCCTCTCTAATATAATGCTAACAATACATAAGTAAAGGGCCATTGCAAGACATGCAAAAGAAAAGAAAGTACTGTACAAAGTAATGTTTTATAATACGGATTGCGTCAGAATGTATATGAACTGTTTCTCTCCCCTCTGCAGATGAGATCACATCCCCATCAGGAGCTCTAACTCATTTTCAACATTTTTATTTGGACTGGAAGTGCGGAGAGCTGGAGAATTTCCATTCCAATGGATTGGATAAGAAGAGGGGATCAGCGAAACGATCTCCGTCAACCCAAATCACCAATTACATATTATTATTCATCAACTTCACTTTCATCATCATTCCATTTCTATCGGTGCCTCAGCTTGCAAACAAATCAGCATATATCTGTACGCATAACCATTTCCATTGCAACTTAGTTCCAAGTTGCACCATTCGATTATGTAAGTATAAGTGACTAGCAATGTATTTACTTATCATTTCACCTCCCTTGGCAAGGCAATACCAGATAAACACAAAAACTGTACACACACCTACCTACCACTGCAATGCAACCAAAACTATCGGCTAATCTTTATTTTACAGTTAAAATCTCGGTGTATTGACAAACGTTGTATATTTTGAGTAAATATCTCACGCACACACACATAATGGTAATAATGACTATAAATACATATACTTGTATCTACTACACATTTCCCAAAATAGGAGATTTGAGTACAATTTATAAATAGAAAGGCATAGAAAGTGCATACAGAAATAATTCACTTCCTTGTGAAATCCAGACGGTTCTAATCTGTTTGCTTATCAGGGGGCCAGCAGGGTAGCAAAAATCCAAGTTGCTATATGTAGATATACGTATCCATCCGTAAGTATTCGTGAGGCAGGCAGAAAGTATATAGATAAATAGTATGGTTGGTGAGCAGAACATGATTATAAAGAATGCGGGTACAGGGAGCTACTTAAAGTGAGTCGCGTGTGTGTCAAAGTTTCTCATAATGTGAATTTGCTTGGTTTGTGCCTCGTCTCTGGAATGGCATTTGCATTTTGGATTCCCCTCTCGGGTCTACTTCCCTCGCCTCCTCTGCATGGATTAAGTTTACCGTAGTGAGTGCTGTTAGCCCGTTTTACCCGGAAAGTCTCCTCAAATCCTCTTGTATTGTATATATTGGATGTACGCACGTAATATTTCTGTCGAGAAAGGCCATAGATAAAGCTGCATTATAGCCTTCCTTTGCAATTCCTACGTTTTATATGCAAGTACTATATTTAGGGAATAGTGGGTAAGTGTTAGTGTATGTAAATAGTATTGGCTCGGCAGTTGGTGGATGGATGGATGTATAAAGTCTAAAGTATAATAAAGGAGAGAGAATATTGTGGCTGTTGAGGATGGGTGGATCGATGTCAACTAATAAAACAAGTCGATCCATGAATGCCAATGCAACGTATCCCAAATTTCGAAAGAGCCGTGCGGAGTCTGCATGGAGTGCGGAGGAAGGAAGACGGGCGCATGAATCGCCTTTGTATTTACCTTAGCACACTTGGCTCTGCCACATCACATCCATTCCATCAACACACGTAAGCAAGAAGGCCAAACAAAACCAAACCACCGCACCGAACCGAAAAAACACATGGCAACTCAATTGTTGGACTCAACTCCCTCACAACATGGAATCCCATATAGCTTTACCTAAACTACACCTTTACCTTTAGAGCTTACACCAGAACTTCAACCACTACATAAATATACATACGTACAGGTAGTAACTTCCATATACTAAGTTTCCTACATGGCATTTGGATTTGTGCGAGTGTAGTGTGTCGGCGGAAAGGCGGAATGTCAGACCAGCAAAAGTAAAAGTTTGTTGTGTTCAGCTATGCTGCTATGCAATGCTATGTCGTGTTCTGTGTTTGCATTTCGAGTCCAACCAAAGCATGCGAGCGATGTGTAGTAGAATACAATACAAGTCTGTTGTAATGTAGTAGTTTGTTGTCCAGGATGAAAAATGGGCTGGAATGGAAACCCTCATGTACAGGTGCAACATGCAACATCAAGTTGAAACTACAAGTTACAGTTACAAGTTCCATGCTCGATTTAATCTCTAATGCATACTATTTGTACTAAGCTATTGTGTCTATACAAGAAATATGTATCTATGCGCTTAAGTATATTTTATACTGATTTGTGGTATTTGGGGAATAAACAGGCACCCGCACCACCGGCCGACGATCCGAACCCTTTCGATCAATTCGGAATTTCTACCGACAACTCGGGGAAAAAGAAAAATGCAGGAAACGATAATAATAGTGATATGGTTTGGGGATACAGTAGACACGTCACATGCAAGCACTCTTCTAATTATAACCTGAGTACATTTTCACTATAGAAATGCGTGAATCACGTCAGAGTGTGAGTAGTGAAGTAATAGGAGCAATCTATAAAAGTTAATGTAATGTAGTTTAATGCAGTGTAATGCTATTTGAACTTTTGTAAATGTCACGTCCTTTCAACTTCCCCGTGTGTGGTGTCCTCCCTGTCTCTACGTACTCTACTCTTCCTACACACTAGCTACTATCTCTGTTGTTGGTCGTTATCAATTGAGTTGACTCGTGTAATTGAGCTGCAGAGGACATAAAATTATACTTATAAACTTAGCTAGCGTATGTTATGCACATAGAAGGACAGAAGGGCATAGAAGCTAACGTCACGGAGAGTTCCTATCTACATATTACTAAGCATTATGTTTATGAAGGCAGGAGGTGTACTAATAATTGCTCGCGGTAGGGCTTTTGGCTCAAGTGGTCTGCAATTCCATTGTTATTCTCTAAAATTAAATACATCTACTATTTACATGTATGAAACATGTGTACTTATGTACGCTCTTTTCAGCTGGATATTAATTTCATCTGACTCTGCTAAATAATTCATAGACAACGAGTTAGATTGGCTGGAGGAGATAAATGTCGACTCATGCGACATGGAAACTATCTAAAGTCGTTAAACACGCAGCTCTGGTTTTGCTTGTGAAAGTAACGAACGATACCTGGGACTGGAGAATTACATTTTCAATTTCATTCCAACAATGATAACAATATTAGCCTAGCATAAGTATGAGTAAGAAGTATTTAAGTTCTAAGGGAAGGGATGCAATCAAGCTGGTATGACATAGGTAAAATATGGGAATGTTTGTAAACTAATTCATATAGTCCCTAGCACCGTGAATACCCGAATATTCTCAAAACCGTAAGTTCGCGTTATATAATAGGTATTCATTGTTAAAACTTTTTCTGTGGATTTATGGCGAACTTGAGTTTAACGAATATTTTCCTTGTCGGTCTCTTTTTCATGTTCTTCTCGCCCTGTGTTCTGCGTCTGTAGTAGTAATTCATATAGAATTTAAGTTCCCCTCAAGTCTCGACTCGACTTAGCTTAACTCTCCTGCATCGTCATATAGTAGTTATTATGCTTAAGGCATTCGGCACTCATAAAATTTGTCGAATAAGTCTCTCCGTCGTTGCAGACTTAAGTTAAGTTCAGGAAATTCTCGCTTTTGTTGAAAAACTTTGTTAAAACTCGAGATTTTTGTTTGTTGTACTGGAGAGTTGGAGATGTTAGTTAGTTTTAGTAATAATATTGAAGTAGATTCCTTGTGTAGTAAGAGTACGAGTAAGTGAGTACTTTACTTTAGTTGAGTAGACACGAATTCATAAAAGATATTTGTTAGGAAAGAGAGAAGGCACTTGATGTCGTCGCATGGCAAGAACAGTTTCCCCTGCGTATCCGCGTATACATACATACATAGGTATTATGTGCGTACAGAACTCTTCACTTGACATCTACTCGTGAAAAGTAGTTATAGTTGTAAAAGTAATATTGTATTACAGAAATACGTTACAGTTAGCTGATGCTAATGGTGATCTGTTATTTTTTAGGGCTAGTCCATCCTTTTTCAACGCATATCTCTACTCTCACTCTAACAACAACGCAACGTGTGTATTTATGTTAACAGTAATGACTTCTACTATTGGGCACAATAGAGTACCAAGTCAAATAGAGTGTAGAAATGTGTGTTGCTAAGAGGCACATTTCTGTTCTGTACTTGTATCATTACAACGGGTGTGTCCTTCTACACAAACAACGCAGTCACAATATTTCCCCTTCAAAATAACCCTTTTAGCACTTGGATACATAACATAGCCATTATACAGTTCATAGATCATATAAAAGTGCGTCCATACAGACAGATCTCATGTTCTTAGGATGTGATGAGGAATGTGGAGCACTAACAGCCAATACTCACCTTCCTCAACTGGGGTTCTACTTTTATTACTAAATAACAAAATTCAATAATAGCCGTGGAAGGATCATTTTGCAATCACAAGCCAATTCTATTCTGATTGTCTCTCACTCTCTCAATCCAACCTCATCTACTATTTCACAATTCTGTACAAAAGAGATTGTTATGAAGTATTAAGTTTCTGTACTGCATGCCCGCTGGTACCGTGACCATTATACGCGTACCTAATAGATTGCCTTACGCCCGTGCCCTCACATACTATGAAACAAAATATGAATTACTATAGGGTTTGTTTGTTATCATCGAAACATCGATATTTGGTTATCTGTTTGTGTGGACGGTGGCGCGGAGATATTTCCCCGTTGTTGTTGGTCAGCTGCCTGCCTGGTCCTAGTCTCTTATCCCAAACCCTTTCCTTCCGGCACAATTGCAATCTCATTTACTAGTGAATAGATACAAAACTACATGGCATCCACTCAGCCAAAATTGAGTATAGAAAAGAGTTATACGGGTCTGGGTATGTGGCTATTGATTTATGAGGTAGAAGGGATTCTGGAAGGAAACATAGCCTTAAAGTGGCCAAAAGACAAGAATTCGCAAAAAACAGGTTTCTTGCCTGAGAATGAATAGCTGGAACTCGGCACCACATGCTATGAAACACTTTCATGGGAATTGTAAACTTGTAAATCTTTCTGATTTCATAAATAACGGGCCTCTTACATTTACACGAAACGCACACGCCATAGTCAGGCAGGCAAAGCACATTACGATTACTATACATCTAACAATAAGTACTAAACTCAAAAACTACACAACACTAGAGTCTCTATTTCTATGTATGTGCAATAGAATGTAGAATACATAGAGAGATTGTAATAGAATGTACAAGAAGATCTAATACCCTTTCCCTACTTAATATGTAATTTCTGTTATTTATGACGGCTGTGAGTGTAATTCGCCTTGTGGCACAAATCATTTCCTTGCCTTCCTCTATTATTCCCTAAACATCACGTTTCACCAATGAGATATAGTATATATATAATATCGTATCCTATGATGTGAGCAATGCACTAAATAAACTCTTAATACATAGACAAACCAGTTAGGCATGTATGAA
>JAQFYC010002767.1:0-23725 GCA_034694165.1 Tomocerus mixtus | reverse complement strand
TTCATATTAAATTACAGGGAGTGTATGGCTAATTGCTCTCTATATATTGCAGTAGGGCTCCAAGCTGTAAATGCGTAGCGAGCTGACAAATAATGAATTTAATGCGAGTGAATCCACATCATATAAAGTTACGACTCTGACCAATAAGCTAGAAGCAGCTAGATTAGGTAACTGCAACCGCAGCACCAAATGCATGTCTAATTATTGATACTACTTACTATATTATATTCATACCATTATATTATGTATAAAAGGAGTTTGTACACAAATAATATGAATGTGGTGGAATGAGAGCTCAGGTGAATGTGAATGAAAGGGATATTATTATTTCAACCAGTTCAGAAATCGGAGATTAATTGGCTATAAATTTTTAATGCGTTGTAATGTCTGTATGTGTGTAATTAACGCTCCTTATGTGGGGACGAAAATTAATGGGCACTGGGGGTAAACGACTTGACTTGACTTCACTCTCACAATCAGCAGCAACCAACCAACTAACAAAATTCTTACCAGCAAAGAGAATCCAAAGCCAAGATGAGTAGACATGTCAAAGTCATTACTTGCAAGTCGACAGAACAAGGACAATGCACAAACATTCAATATAGGGACCTAACACGAAAACTACAGAGAAGAAACACGGGTTCCCGTCGGAAACTTTAAACAAGAAGGTTAACCATGCTACGGTAAATATTACATATTGCACCTATGTAATGGATTATTTAATTGTTAAATGTTTTATTCAATAACACACTAGATATCTGCTTCGAAGAAGTGCTGTATTTCCTTAAAAATCATATTTATGCTTCCTAAATCAACTAAAAATCGAAATTCGTCATAGTATTTTATTAAATAATGATAACCAACTAAATATTCTACGGCACACTCTGAATTTGTTGCTAGTGTCGCAGTACTAGGTTTGCTTTATGCTTATCACTCCCTTCTCATTGCCGCCCCTATATTTATGTACTTACTTTATTGCTAACAAACGTACTGAGAGTTGGTATAAGCAAGGTTTCGGTATTTCCCACTTCCCACCCCAAAAGTTTGGACACCTGGGAAAGATGGGAAAGTTGGGAAAGTTGTCAAAAAGCGGGAAATACGGGAAGGTTAGTGGGAAACTTGGGAAGGTTGTGTTAACACATGCTAACTACACATATACAGCACCTTTAAACTAAGTCTTGCGTTATCTTTTCCAAGATAAATGGAAATAGGTGACTGAGGCAAAGCATGAGTTCCCTAAATAAGTATATATTATCATATTACAATATCTTTTTTATCGTTGTCTTATTTTATATACCATTTAGTACTCATATAAGCAACCACACATACCTATATTGTAAATACTAAACGTCTCCCGTAACCAAATCAAACCAATGCAGTCATTTTCGTATAGCTTAAACAAAACATTGAGTGATTTCAATTGATTAATAGTGCTGTGACTTCTTATAAGGAATTAAAGACAATTCTAATTAAATATAACTTCAATTACTAAAGTATATCGCTTGCTATAAGAATAATATTATAAATTACAAAAGAAATTACTTTTATAACATGTAATGCAATGTAGCCATATATAGGTATTGCGTTGTTCAACAATAAAATTATTTTAATTAGTTAAGAACAAAAGAAGTAGTAAATACTGCAAGGAAATGGTCAATTTACTTGCAGTTTAGTTATTAATTGCGAGGAGTCTACTAGTTACGAATACAGCAACACGATAGCTACGATATTCGCTGTCCTATATAAGTCACTCAACTACCTGTTATAGGATATAACAGAACCTTCCCACTTATTACCACTTGATATATAATTTTCCCACTTCCCACCCCTAAAAAATGAACCATCCCGGACGGGAAAGTTGGGAATGTTACCAGGTGGAACTATTCCACCCGAAACCTTGGGTATAAGTGTGTATGTGAATATAGCAAGAGAGAAGTGCATAAAATATACTTTATGGAGAATTTTTACTCTTCATAAGTCATAATAATACATAAACGTACGTACCAACAGCACAGAATCTGTCCTATCGAAGTATTATCATTATTTTTACTCTAAGCCTACAGATATAACAAGTTAGTACTATAGATGTATTTGTAAGAATTACAGTAGCAGTAGTAAAAAGTAATAAAAAATTTCTTTCGCTTCTGTAGACAGGAAGAAATGTGTAATTATCATGAGTAGAGGAAGAAAGGTGAGCTGTAAGTCATCAATGAAGGTAATAGCTAATTGTGCTCCTTAAAACCATTATTCAGAGCTGAAAAAAGTATTGAAACTTGTAAACGATTAGGGAGAGTGAGGCTGAGACTGCTGATGGTGAATAAAACAAGGTGGGCTGTCGGTGGCGAGAGGAGAAATGAAATAAAATGATCTGAATCCAACAAGAAGCCCCACTATTAGTTGTTGCACTAATAAGTATCCTTCTTACCATTACCACTCATCATGAAATGATTCATTAAAATGTCGATATGAGTAATGGGACATTAAATAGCTACAAATCCTCATTCTTCGGTTCATTCTAGTAGAATACATTATAGAAAATACTACCTGCTACAGTTATGTATCAGCCCTTTTTATGTAACACACAGTACATCTGTACTATTAAGTACATAACAATAATATATTTATTCAACACGTGCATATATGACCGTCTTTACTAAAAGTTTGATGAATGATCACTTGTTTTTAAATAGGCCTTATAATATTAGACCATAGAACTTACAACAACTTCCAATTTGTTATAAATATGTATCTATCGGTATTATATACTATTTATTGACTGTGCCCTGAACTGAACTTTTATCTTCTGAATCACAGCGATTAACATACCTACTATAGTGCAAGAAAGATATAATTTGTTCTTATTCACGTGCAGTCTTTGTTGTTAGGACTTGCGTTGTTAAGTTAAGGAAGTCTGTAAGCTGCTGCTCTATATATTTGTTAATGTTGTTTGTAAGTTGTAACTGTTGGCCATTGAATACACTACGATTAGATTTTATCCCTCTGCACTGATTAGACAGCCTATTATTTGATTCTACTAATTATCTCAATTGCCAACTGTGATACTCAGCAGAGGGCAAGATCCGAATGTCCGATAGGAAATCAGAGATACCTACTACCTACCAAACAAAATCATAAACAAGATATCCACAAAATTAATGGTGCAAGGCTTTACAAGGCAAGAGTAAGGGAATGTAGCCAATTCAATAGAAGCCAACAATTTTGAAAAGATTTGTTTCCTCCTGAGCTAAGAATTAGCAATTCATATCAGAATAGATTTCTATTTAATATATATCCTTATGGAGCATTTATGATTTGTATGACTGAGCAATATCAAATAGATTATAGAAGCATCCCTAACCATCTATCATTACATTAGTATAGAATAGTGCATTTAGTAGCTACTTGGTCGAAGCATTCATTAAATAGTCGATGAAATGAAACTGACTGTAAATTGACGCATTATCATTATTTATAGGTTACTAAGATCATCAATATTATATCAGATATGTTGCATGCATATTATCCCTGGAATCCGCCTCGCATGTATTGCATGTACATCCAATAAATATGCATAGGCAGTTGTGGAGAGTATTGGCAAGGAAGTATTATTTATACCGACTTTGATTCAGATTCTGTTTGACACATCAGATAAGCATTGTGTACTTATATAAATTTTTTCATATTAAATTCCCTGTGCCATCTCAGGAAAAACATATATACGTACAGTACAGTATAAACATGCTATGCTATATTTATTTGTTGCATGTCAGGGAACGTTACTTACGAAGTCAAGAAATGATTCATCATTCATATGTTGCCCATTAAATTGCAGATATTGATGTGTATGCGATTGGATTTTTGCTTTGCAATATTTTGCTTCGAATATGTATATACTAATGTATATACTTACACATTCAAAGCACAAAAACCAAATACACTTTTTAATGCCAGTGTGCTATACAAATTGGCTGTATTAGTCTTGAGTGTACTATACTAGTATTACAATACAGATATATGCAATTCAATGATTGCCAGAAGACTAAAATGTAGTTCAAGCAGAGCGAATCGGCTGCGAAAAATTCCTTCCTCCCTTTTACTCTGATAAAAATCAGTTCTCGTTTAATAATATAATTATGTAGGTACCAATATTTAATGCAAATCAATGTTTGTTGGTTATTATGCGTGTAGCTGTGTGTAGGTTGTTAAATATTAAATGTCATGTTGCGTTACACATTGTATTTTTTCATATACATTATTACTAAATAGTACTTACAGTACAGTATAGGTACTAAGACGTCAATAAGATACGATACCAGTGCAGTGCGCATGCATGTGAAATACTAGGCAAATTAGTACCTATTGTACACTATTTATCATTATACCTATACTACATGCCACTAACAAACATTAAACATGGTTATATATAACTAGTATAAACATACGTAGGTGTACTTGTACATTTAAAAGATATACTGTAGTTACTGGGTAGGTACAATTAAAGATGTTGTTACCTACCTGTATGCTAAATTATTAAGATCATTCGTTTATTACTACATATTCTTACATTTCTTCAGTATTCTTTTGTTTTCGTATCCTATTTCATAGTAACATTCCCCATACACATTTTGTGTAGACATATGAGTCACAAACATACTCATTGTATTACAATTTTGACTGCGGGAGTTCCACAATAAAATATGTAATTTGTAGCAATCAGAGATTTGTAATGGTAATGAGCACGTTAGCAATGAATATATTTTTTGCTAATAAATATGATATAGAAATCTTCGGGTGATATTTGGTAGTGATATGTAAATATGTAATGCTTCTTTTTCTTCTGTAGACCAGTTTCCATTTTCCTAACACAATAGTGTACGACATACATGCAGTTACTAATGGTGTGTACGTAAGTACATTATATCCTTACAATACCTAGGTGCTACATAGGCAGTTTTTTTTATTTAATTCTACCCATATGATACAAGATAAAATCAGAAAATGAGAAGTATTTGAAGTAAGTATCTGTTTCTAACTCTACCTTGAAATTAAACAAATATGAGAAGTTCTGCTTTGCTATCTGTATCTCACTATCAATGTCTTTAGGCACTATATTTCCATAATGTACCATATCTGCATATGTATGCAATATGATTACAGTAGATAGTAGGTACATAAGTAAATATTAGTTACCCATAGCATACCTACTACATACCTGTTAAAGAAAAGGCACGCCAAAGATATTAAAAGATATTAGAATGCATTTAATTTGGTAGGCAAGGTTTTAGGCCAACTATTTACTGCATAGGCATGGAGATCCTTGTGCTTGCATTTGAGACTTAAGCTGGTCATAAGAAAAATCAAGCTATATTTATATACCAACATCAACCTAACTAACAATTAATCCCTCCCAGTAATAAATAAAACAATTTACTTGTACTATAGTCCCGTGTTTGCATTTGCTATACCCCTGTATCTAACAATCAGAACAATAGACAAATGCTGTAACTTTCTGTGTTTCTGCTCGGCTCATGTCGTGTCATAAAATAAAGTGCAATGTTAATGTTGATGTTGAATGTAAAATAAAAGTCATAATTCGTAATCGCAACCAGAACAAGGATAGTAATAAGAAAAGAGACCTTTCATTTTTAGCCCTGCTATTATACTATATTTATTTATTTATCTATTTAAGCATGTAATATTTATGATGTATACTGTAAGCTAACAACTGTTATGTTGATATGATTTCCATGAGTAATTACTGTACAATAGCTACAACTCCAAATATAAGTACAACTAACATAAAAACTTACTCAACACAAATTAACACCATGATTTTTTGCGAACGACTAGTTTGCCATTTTTATCGCACCGTAACAATAACATAACAATAGCTATAAATACTAACTAGCTAGCATAAAGTTACACATATGTGAAATGTTGACTTTCAAATGTGATTTGTGTTAACAATAAGCAAACAAATCTTTATAAGTGAATCTAATTGGAAATTCAAGTATCAATAAAGCCTAGGCCAACACAAAACAGCACTCAGCTAGCTAACTACGTAATGTGATAATGATAGCGATAGTTAGCGAAAGTAATCGATGATAAAAAAGTGCAGTCAAGGCAAATTCACATTTTGTACGCAACACCAATACCAATTCACTCCTTATAATAATATCAGGTAATACTATTAGAGATTCACTTCAATTTAGTAGCAATCAAATCAAACCAGGATGCATTATATTGCTGTATATGAAATATACAACGATTTATATTCCTATGATATGATCATGATTATAAGGCAAGACTTTGCTCTGTAGAGCTTCATCCGCCTCTAGCAAAATAAAAATTATTCCAGATCCTTCGTGTTATCTTTACCTTTACATATATACTTACTACAATATACATCCTACTTACTAGTTTATAGTTACAATTACAAGTTACTTTTCACTTACATCTGCAAAGGTTAGCATTAAAAGTTTGTACAGATATGTGTGTGCATACATTACGCTTTGTTTGCGTGTAATGCAATGTAGCTCCGTGTGTGTTAGTACAATTGGTCTAGGACGTAAGTATGTAGGTATGTACTGAGGATATTCATTATTTACATAATGCAAAAGACTGAAGAGAGACCTCCCATGTTATTTCCACACCTTGGCAATTTCGCCTGATATAAAATGTTTATGGGAGCAAGTGGCCCTCCTCCTGGCCCTGATTGCTTAGCTCAGTCTGAACTCTCGCTGCTTTGGCCTGGCTTCCCTCACTTCAACACTCCAACTTCCCTTCTCTTGTCTCGTGTTCATGTTTTGCATGAATTTACTATAATCTAATAAAATGTAAGTACTCAACTGGCCTGGACTGCATAATATGCAACAATGTTTCGCCTTCTCCTTTAACTCTATACAATAGTACTACACTTGATACATAAAAATTAATTGTATTGCACTCTGCACAAAATACTAGTATGTACATAATACTATAAAGGACGAAATGCAACGTTTTGCTTACTATAAGACACTGACTCATGTTATAAAAGCTCAGAAATGAAAACCTGAATAATTTCTAAGCAGTTTTCTTGCAAATTAATTTTAATAGCATAACGTATTCGTACATCACGAATTTCATTTTATCGTAAAACGATATAAAAGTTATAAGTAAGTATTTCAATTACGTTTTGTGTGCGAAGATTTATAGCTTTAGTTTGTGTATAATCCTATCAAAAATATTTAATATGGAATATCTGTGGGTAAGCTGCACAATATTGTATTCCTGACGTTCGCTGTTTAGATAGCTTAAGCAAGATCAACATTGTTAACTTTCCAAATTATGTGAAGGGATCAAGTGAAAAGATCTTTGAAAAGCCATTATTCATTTTAGTCAATTTTTGTATTGTCTTATAGGAACGTTGTTTTTTTTGTATGAGTTGTCTTGTTTGCTAGACTGTTTACGACGTGAGGATTGAGATTGAGGTAGACAGAACATAACAGAGATGTGAGTTAGCATAAGCATGACACAGATTTTATAAAAAACATGACTATACTTTACTACCTATGCAATGCAATCACAATAAGAATTGAAATTGGTTATCACTTTATTGCAATATCGCAAAAAGGCCATGCCATTAGTATTATTTATTACTATCACTCGCATTAAGAAAGGGACCCAACACAGCAATGAACTGACTAATAGAATGTTATAGGCTATTTGTAAAAGCTTTACTCAATTGGAAGGCATTAGAGTGTATTGAATATTGAATATACATACACAAAATACATAGTAAAGTAATGTAAAGCGTGAAGGGATTTTTGATGCATAAGATACCTATGATAATAATCAAGATGCAAATGCTATAAGAATTGAAAAGTGTAACGTACAATACAATGAATAGAATACACGCAATCAAATCATTCATGTCGACTAACTATGCAAATACCTTGCTAAATACAGATACACTGCTTGCTCGTTACATTTGCATTATAGCAGTCGTAAATTCTGTTCTATTTACGTTTATTAGCTATTGAAAACTGCATGTGTCAACTAATTATGAGATTCATTAAAGTATTAACGTGATTTACTTGAATGAGGATGCCCTTTTATAGGCGTCTGATTCATTCTTGGCATGAATGAATGTATCTAGGCATTCTATGGGGATGATGACATGAATCAATGGGAACTGTTGACTTGGTTTGGTTTTTTTGGTGACTGACCGAGTTCTTTTAATTGGTAGGTACTAGATATTGTACATAATAATGTGGATAGAGCAAGCAGAAGCCTATACTATGTATAACGAAAGACCAGTCCTATTTATTTAGATTGTCAGATTAAAAAACTCGGACTCGGAAGGACATTCTATAATTTATATCTAAATAACACACTTATGTAGTTTTATTGTCTTGTTAATCTCAACTATATACTTGCATTATGCACTTAATGTTCTCCCAAAGTTAAAGAAACTTATAATCATCTACCTAATACATTTATTATAAGTGTACAAAGGCTTAGATAGAGTGCATGAAGGTATTTCATTTAAGATGTTTGTATTGCATAGCTTTGCCTTTTTCTTATACATTGTAATGGCTTTGTGTTGCATTGCCATGAAATGAAAAGCTTTCGTTTTCATTTAAAACCCTTTCCCTTTGGTTTGTCTCCATATATGGAACATTTCCTCCTTAAAACTTTAAAAGTTGACTTAACTGTTGTATACATGTGCCATGTGGTTTAGCTTCGCTGGATGAATGTTATTTTATTTACGTATATCTTATATGTACATATTTATATGCAGGGAACTCAAATATCTACGAGTACTATATGCTATTTAACAACGAAAGTGCCTATGTATTTATGAATAGTATGTGTAGTGTAGCTAATGTAGGCCATAGAAGAGTTCTAAACAGTTTGCTTATTCTGTATTGTTATATTAACGATGTATAAGTATGTATGACAAACTTTTGTTAAGTTAAGGAGTGTGTTCGATTTAAGGTAAGTAGTAACTTTAAGCTTTAAGGTAAGTTGTAAGTGATGGGAAGTGATAGGAGATGAACGGTCGGCGATTTTTTGTACGATCTTTCTTTATATGGCAACTCGAAATTAATGTTTTAGGTTTAGGTTAGAGTGTCGACTTGGTTCGAATGAAGTCGAGTTGAATTGTTCAGTATCTATAAGAAAGTATGGGGTAACTTATAATGTAAACTCTGTGTTCAATATGTATATAGTTAGTTTTACTTCTGTTAACATGGTTTCATCTTTCTAATAAGCAACTATACAATATATTGTTGTATTATATAATTTGTACATATTGTATTTATATCCATATAGAAAAATCTAGAGTTAGCTACCTTTCTTTTCTATTATATTAGTTACACACAGTGCGCTGTACTTATAGAACGTTACAACTAACAAATCTTGGTCTTATAGGTTTTAGTACAATATTTGTTCATGTGCAGATATACATTGTAAGTTATATAAGCGTAAAGCTTTTACATGGATAAACTGACAATGAGTGAATTGAACCCAAGCCAGGCCAAGAAAACTCTTTTAAGGGCAAAGGACTCTGACTCCAAGTACAAACTATATATTTGTAGTACTACTCTGTATACATGCAATGCAACATGCAACTCAACTTCTTATATATGCCATACTACTACACAAAGGTATATTGTATCTCAGTCATTCCTGTGGAGTAATAAAATGCAGTCCATAAAATATGTCCAGCTTGAAAAGCACGTGCCACTATAGAAGTGTACTAAAAACTCAAATCACTCTGACTCTGTCTGAGGTACTTAAATACTTGACATAACGGTGATATTTGTTATTATCATTCTATACTTATAGAAGAACTATTATCAGAAGAATTATATGTCTCACATAAACAAATATGCTTAAGAAATGTTCTTTTGTTATTGTTACCATTTTCATGTATGAGTAATAAATATAAACTATTATAAACAATTTCTTGTTATTTGACTTTCTTATATAAAGTGTATTAATCTGATGTTCTTATTAGATAGTATCATTGTACTTGAGAGAGGTATCAAATACAAAGGTACTAACTAACTGTCAGTCTGTATTTAACAATAGTATATAAATACAAAATAAGTATCTTCCGTTGTTGTCCGTACGATATTGTATCAGTTTACTTATCGTTAGTGTATTTGTTATGTTGTCGGCACCAAATTTGGAGTCGAACCTTTTTCATTTTCTTCTGTCTGTTATGTAGGCATTTCATCTCTTTACATTTGATGAAACGATGTATCCCTATCCGTCCTTTCTGTTAGGGTATCGTGATGATTGTCAGTTAAGTTCAGTCAGTTCATTCATACTCTTCTTAGCATAAATTGACGTAGGTAAACTATGAATGATATTTCATTGTATTAGTATCACTTACTAAACTTTGGTGTATAAACGATCCAATGTGTTCATTGCTATACTACAGAACTGCAACAGGTATGCCTTTGGCATAGCATACGTTATTATAATTTTTAATACTAACAGTAGTAAAAGAGGATGGCAATGTTTTACCAAATAAACATCAATTGTATACAATTGTAATTGTACTTCAATTAAATCTGTATTTCAAATATGTATGTACTACGAACTTGTCTACTTACAATTGAACTGTTTAACATTTATAATAATAGTATTTACATACTTAATAATGCCTAACCTACCACAAGGACAAGGGCGTATTAACAATATATTGATTTTTTACAAGTTTCATCTATTTAATAGTGTTTATTTTACTTATCTGCATTATATTGAAGGTTAATTGCATTATGGTGTGTATGTATGGCATAACATCTTAGGTCATCTTTAGTGTTTATGTTTATTTGTGTTATAGAGACAGAGAAACAAAGTTGAGTTCTGTTATTGTGTGCCTGTGTATGCACTCTGTGCATACATGTCTTTTATTTCTACTAATTACCGCCTTATTAGGGAATGATAAACGGAACGCTCTTCTCATCACTTTATTAACCCATATTTACATAACATTACTTACAATTTTGGTATGCCCGTGTTATTCACAGATTGGATGCAGTGCGTTGCACTTACATATAGTGTGCTGACACTCCAAAAGTGAAGTCATGTCCATGTCCATGCCATTCCATGCCCTACCTCAATATTTCCATATTGGACACATCTTTTATTTTCTATATAAAGAGCTGTCTTTGTCTGAACTTTTCTGTTGTTAACAACCTATGCACTATGGAAGCCACAATATGCGTCCAAGTTGATTTTGTCGTTCAAAAGTCAAATGCAGTTTCAATTAATGTATTTGTACTGTACGCTGTTTTACGAAATACAAATTATGTTAACATTTGTCTCAATTTTGATAAATTATACGCGAAACGCAGATATGTAAATAATATAGCAACAAGCAGTAACCCATTATATCTTTGAGATATTTTAGCAATCATAATTATAGACATTTACTAAGATGGTTAGTTAATGAGTAATTTTTATGCAGATCCATCGTTTAGCTTTTTAACTTAGCTTTTCATTTTTAATGCTTATCAGTCAAGAAAAACATTTATATTTTGAATTTGACGATTCGTTGATTTGAATGCAATGTAAGGTACTACTAATTACAAGAATATATTATAATATAAGCTGTCTCTTATGAACGTTTAGTATTACATGGTATTACACTAGTATTGATGAGTGCCATCACCACGAGATTATTCCATCTGCCTGTAACAGTTTAGTACATTAATCTCCGTTGATAGTGAAATGAAGGTGAGATTTCTTGCAACGATAAGCTGCCGATGGCAATAGCCGATATTTTCTAAATACAAAAACTGGAAGTTCGTTCAGAGTTCCTTTACTTCTGTTTTTATTTGCTTTGTCTTTGTACTTCACCTTGTACTGTGTATTGTGTATGCTTATTTTTTATTCTGAATTTATATTGTATGCGTTCATTTACAAATGTACCTTACTAAACGTTCACATACTCATAAGTAATACAGTAATAGTAGAATAACTTCAATATATTTACAAGAATTATATCTCGCGTCCATGTAAACGGAACCAGCAATGTAGAGTCAACAAGAATAAATTGAATAAAAAGACAAGTAGAGGATATTAGTATGTAGATCATGAATTCCCTTTGTAGTGTTAGCCACTTGGAAGTCTTAGTTAGATTTCTCTTTCTTGAATTAGTCGCCCGTCTCATCTTTTAACTCGTCTTTTTGCTTCAACTTCAGATCAAATTTCAAAGAAATGAGCATTTATATTTCCATTGTGTGCGTTTTTTGTCTATATCTAAGAATTTACTGGGTTATGCCATATCAAGTTATATAATGCTGTCTTTTATAAAATTATGTAACATTACTTTGTACCTATCGCTTTTATTACTGAAAACTATATACCTAACCCACCTAATGTAAATGCAATAAATATAATTACATCCAACAGATAATAAAGTATATACATAATAACAATACTATCTGTAATTTTTCCCGGTCACTACGATGAACAGGTAAATGAGTACGGTAGGTCTTCAGTTGTAAAGGAGCATAATGTGAAACAACTCACCTGGGTTGGCTGTAGTTTGAATTTATATTTTTGATATGCGTAGCAGTGTGATTATAGAACTGGAAGATATGAAATGAAAGTCTGTAGTGAAAAGATGAAGTTTAGAGTGGAGTAATTAATGTAAGTAATCAGATGCATTTGTCAAAGTAAAGAGCGTGCAATTCAACTTCAACGGCTAAACACAAAAGGCTTTTATTTTATTCAATCTTAAACTCAACTTCACATCTTACACTATCTGTAGGTACTCTACTTACAACTAAATACAAGGCACTCGAATGGTTAATTTACTTCAAATCGAATGAAAAGCTCTGAAAAAGCTTTGTTTTCTATCTTTTGGCTGGAAGGAAGGAGCTGCCTGTTAGAACTTACATTTTTTCATGACAAGACAAGCAAGCGGAGAAAGAAAAGTGCGATCAGTATACTACATTACATACATAAACTCAAAGTCAAGTCAAGTAGCCTTCAGGATGATTTTAGTTAAATGAACTTCTTGCCGAGGTCAAATAAAATAAAATTCGGTTTGATAGAATATAAAAGATTCGTGAAGATTACTATGTATACTATACCCACTATACTTGGACAGAGGAACTTAGATGAGCGCTTAGAGAAATAGTATAAAAATGTACCTTATGGGTTATTAAAATTTCAGTTGCTGTCTCTGTTCCTAGCTTAAGAATGACTGAATTATTTTGAGAATCTGCCTGAAAGCTGTTGAGTCGAGAACTTTGAAAGAATTCGGAAAGACAGAAAAGAACCACAAGGTTTAATTATTATCGAAAAATGGAATCCTACCGAAGAATGTAACTACTTAAGCAACTATTTTCTAAAATTTACATTAATGTACATACCCCTTCTACAGCATATATACATCTTATGTAATTTGTTGATAAATAAAAAGATTCAAAAGATCCGTGCCGTACTGACGATGAAACTGAAGTTGGTTGGGATACGCTTCGCTTGACTTGGCCTGACTTGACTTTGGTTTTTCTTGTCTGTCTGTACGATACCAGTGCATAATGATGATAGGCTCTTCGTAACCGGTCATTACATTTTGATACGCCCTAAGGGAGAGTGTTATAATCTACACATCTCTCTATATAACATTCTAATACTGCAATACGTTGCAATGTTTAGTTGTATGCATTCTCTTGTGCATACGTTTACATTAATTTTAAACTCTCACTCTTTGTTTAACATCGGGGTAGAATTTAACTACATAAATATTTTATAAACATTTCTACATACACACGTTACCACTTTACATCGCCAGAACGTTTAGGTTTACTGACAATACTACAAGCTACATACTTACATAAGCGGTGCTAGAATGTATTATATTGTATTTAAAAGCTTATTTCTACTATGCATGAATAAGCTACTGAGAACATGTGATTTTCAATTTATTATTCGCAATAAACCTTTAGGCTATGCTATAGAACGACTATGTAATAACAAGTAAATAGTAGTTAAGCTTGTGAGCGAGGCTATTAGTAGTACTAGCACATACTTACTAAAGTAAATGGCCAACAGTTTACTTCATATAATTATAGGGAAGGCCCATTATATACAAAATGAAATATATCTAGCGGATAGAATTTTTAAATGCAAAGTAGCAGAATACATACATGTTCTAACTTCCAATCTAACATAGGAAAGTACATTCAACACTGTAAAGAAGATTCAGAATTGAGGAGACATAGTCCAAAAGAGAAAAAAGGATGAGCATTAGAGAAGACATCCAGACCAGACAAGTTTCCATAAATGAAATTCCACTTCATTATTCATATTCTTTAAATCACAACACTAAACACTGATAGTCCGTAGTCCGTCCTGTCCTTCACTTTTAAGTGTTACACTAGCTAAGCTGTAGTACCTATGAAACATAAGATTATATGTATAGTACACTATATATTATATTAAAATATCTCTTGTATTCCCTAAGCTCACGCTCATATTTTAAATAATGCATTCTCATGAGTTCTGCATAAAACTACCAAGCAAAATATCAAGTTGGATGCCTACATGTTTAAACTTTTTGTATTTAAAGAGTGTAGAATCTGCTTATGTAATACCAATACTGTATCTAATACTTTTGGGTGTTCAATTATTTCTCTCTCTAAAAATACTATATTATTACAATTTTATAAATGTAGCAGATTGCTATTTGTATTTAGTGTTTATGAAAAATGGAAAATATATTACTGGATCCAAATACTAACGTAATACATACGTGAATAATGTAATTTCTCTCTGCGGGAAAGAAATTGAGTACAGAGATTTTGTTAATGATGAGTACTAAAGAATTACCAGTACTGAGCATATAAAACAGGCAGTCGTAAAAGTATTGGTAATTGTGATTTAAGGGTGTCAATTAAAACTATGTAAGTAATTCGTGTACTAAAGTAAGTATTTGTATGTCACACAGCATAGGGTCAACGAAATTAGTTAAAAGAAGTTAAGGCCAATACTGTACTGTACTGCATCATCCTTATTTGGCATGTGCTAAATATTCCACTAGGAATCATTAGTGTAAATTTTATTTATACGCAAATGACGTGACTCACTGCAGTACATTGCCAATATAATAATAATATATGTAGTACAAGTACACTCAATGCGCTATAAGGAACATATTAATGTAAACTTTAAAGGACGATGCAAATATCAAATATTAAATGTATACAAGAGATTCAGGGTACACAGACAGAAATCCTTTTGCAAAATCTCTACAAGATACATCAATTACTACTTATTACTAAGAATGTCAAAGTGCCAATACATGTGCACTTTACTTACTGAAACAGCTCACTAATGCATTTAGCTTATCATATACCATAACTAGATGTCTTGTGCAACCTTTTATGTTTTGTTTGATGCAACATAAAGCAATGAATCAATCGAATCCATATAAAGACACTATTTGCACCTCAAGACTAATTATTATTATCGTGTATGTATCATTAAATAATTTATTATCTACTGATAATTCGTCATAAATTTGCACGGCTGCCAATAAATGTTGTCGGGGTACGACTGAAACCTTTACGAACTGTGTATCCCTTTTTTTGTAATCCTAACTTAAGTATATGTGTTGTATGTATTTACCTATCCCTTCACATACAGGTATCGCTGCTGGATCTAAAAACGTTTACATAAGTACCTAAGTACCCCTTACACATAAGCAGTTTTCAGCTACTTATAACGTCTGACAGTGTTCAGATAAACTCACTACACTCCCGACCAAGTTCAGCTAAGCATAGCGAAGCACAGCTCGTAAAGGTTTCAGTCGTACTCCGGTAGAATTAATATTAAGTGAATTCGCACAACAAGCAAGATGCATAATTAAGTGTACTCACTTGCGTCAATTAACTTAAAACACGAGATCACTGTCCTTAATATTTTGTTTTGTTGGATTCTTTTACCCTTAATCTGCATATAACAGCTTATTTTGCATTAAAATTTGGATAGCTCATCCATATATAAACACGCAACACTGTACCTATGCATTTCTGAGCATATTTTCCATCTACTTCCAGTCCATCTCATTGCAATGTTATCCACCTTTTTGATAATAATATTTCTACTTCTTTAGTATGCATAGTAATACTAATACCGTTAGTACTCATGTAAATTCAAGAGTTTCTCGTGTCTTCTAGTTATAATGGGATAAGAAACATTTATTAAGCAAATCTTACTACACATAACCGTGTAATCTTCTTTTTTAAATAAATGATACCACTTTTTCTTATCACAAAGGCTAGTTGATGGTAATGCAAATGGATCTACAAAAATAAACATGCTTTTATCACTCGTTATCATTTCACTTTGCTGTTAAGGACTTAGCATTTTCCAAAAATGAATGAAAAGCCATTACAAAATGCTTAAAAAGCAATAAAAACTAAGGTGATAAAATTGAAAGGAAAATAGCACATTAGTTACTCTGTATTAAACACTTCATTTGGCAAATTGGTTACATTTACCTGTAAAGAAACAAAATAACATCTCCCACGCCGTATTCATAATTTAATAATAAATTACAATATGCATTTTAACTCAAGCGATCTACGTCTAAAAAGGCGTCTTCAATTTTCCATTTACTGTATAAATTCAACATAAGTACTTTACATACATAAAAGATGAAGATCATTATACTTAGTAGTATGTAATGTTCTTGCTTCTTACATCATGTGAATGTCCAAAGCTATAAGCTATGTCCTGTTCTGTCTACTAAGCTTGTGTAAAGTCATTGGACAATACAAATCCTACATAAAACAGTCATCTCCAATTAACTTCATCTTCCAACAAAGCACACAAAATATTTGCATACTTTCCGGCTAACAATAAGCAAAACTTCAAAGAGCCTTCTTACTTTATGCTTATACATTATGTAAAAGTTACCAGGACCAGTCTACAATCTGCATGCATAAACACTATTATATTCATAGAAAAGTATAACAAAATCTTACAAGAACGTTTGTAGTCAGTAGAAGAGCAGGTAATGCAATTCTAATTTAACCGTGTATTGCGTAGGCTTTAAAATCCATTGGAAAGGATCAACCTCCTCGAATTTGAATGCAAAACGTGATATTCTTCCTTTTTGTCTCATCGCATCCATTGCACTGCAAGGGATTGCTTTGCTGTTTGACGTAGTGTGGCGTGTCTCGTCTCATATTGGTTGCTAATCTTGAAGCTTTAGCTTTGCCCAACTCTGCTGGTCTCTGAACTCAAGTTAAGTCAAAATGTGCTGTAATGGTATAAAATATTTATATGATATACTCCGAATACTTCATATATACTTATAATGCATCTCCGTATATTATTTGAGAATATAACGTTGCTTTACGTATAAATAGTTAAGCTATAGGTTGGTTATATTAGAAACGCAGTACAGTATTGCCTTTATGCAAAAATAATGCCGATGTCAACAACACAACGTATTCATTGTCTCGATTTACCTAGCGGATGTCACGCTTTTACACATCTCCCCAATTTATTGTTACTTTGGCTCTTACCGAGAAAAATTCTAAATCAATCCTATCCTCCTAGCTGGCCTATTGTGTTACGTGCTGTTTTCATACGCAAGCGAATAGATGAAAGCTTTTCTGCTCAAATAAATGCTTACAGAGGAATTCACGTAGAATGTAGAAATGGGAAAGATTTACATACTGATATGTTCTTTAGCATGGTTAGAAATTAGCTAGGTATTTATGCTTAAGATTAAATAGCTTGGCTTTGGCTAACATAACGAAACGTAACATTTCTGTCCAATTTTTTGTGGTATGGTTTTATGCATACATAAAATTCTGTATAATAGGAATACCAACATACTTAGTCTAAGCCAGGGGAGTATTTTGTATTTTGTTGTCTAGGACTAAACTTTGTATGTATGTTGTGTAGTGTAGTGTTGTGTAATGTAGTTCTAAAGCAGAGTTGAAATGCAAAACAGCTAAATTAAATGCAAAGAGATAAGAGTGGGAGTTAACTCACATACAACGTCAGCGTATCTAACGTTGGTAATGCTGGTTGGTAAGTAAGTAACTATCAAAGCTTCGCATATCTTTAGTACCATGCGATGATGTTATAGTTATAGTACTAAAGCTATAATATATAGTGTCACGCTGCTCTGGCTCTGGCTTGAGGTATTTACTCACGTTTAATAGTACCATGTACATAGAAGTCTATTGAATTCTTGCATATGACGAGTCCGTTCCATTACAATGTGAGTGAACTAATCTATAGACGGATTTTCACTAGATTTTATTCAACCAACCAAACCACATGAAAACATGAGGAGACCACAACTAAAACTAGTATCTACGTAACAAACCAAACCACAAAATACTGCCGTAGCCATTCTACAAGCAATACAGACCAGACCAGAACAGCTAGACGTCATTATCATTATCTTTCCCAATAGAAACTTGCTCTATAACTCACACTATGTATTATACTTATACAACACACTAAAGTATACGACAACGACACATGAATGCAAATGAATATAAAATATGTATACCTACACACTGATAAAGAACGGCTAAAGCACTAAAGCTGAAGCTTAAGACAGATTAGTATACTATACTATAATATATGTCTATATGTACATATACTATACATTTTACATATAACGTATGCTCTCGTGTCATAGTCATGAATCTGTTAAGTACCTGCCTACTTACTATTACTCCGTGGACTAGCTAATATATTAAATCCATTTGGTGGCACATTTATCCTTTCTTCAGTGCAGGAATATACATCAATGTATGTACTTATAAGTATATTAGCATATTTATCACACAATGCTAGTTAAAAACAAAGAAAACCAATCTTTAAATTTCCACACTAGATATATGAACAAATTACGCTGTATATTCGTAATTTGCATGCATTAAAGAAGAAGCAGTTAGAACATTGATTGATATCCACTGTTAACAGGTGGATTCATTTCATTCTCGCAGTTTTGCACTGTGTTTCGTCTTCATTAAATAATTTTACTTCATATACTGCACGTTACAACTGTTTACGGGAGGCTAATTATAATACTAAATCAAGTAGCTATATTTCCACTCCTTTCCACATCGTTAGATGTACAAATATATGTAGTATGTTGATGTTCCTAACTACAATATAATGCATTCTTAAATACAAATTTTCTTACTAGTAATTAGCCCTACTGCCATTTAATGGGAGTACAAGAACTCGTACTAACGAATTTTACCAAGCTGATCAATCATATTGAGAAATATTATTGATTGTAGGATAATGAAACAAAACTACATAACAATGAGATACAATCCAACAAATACACACTACATTTTACACACAGGAACATATTTATTTATTAAGTACATAGAATACTATTGAACTTATACTATTGAGTGTCTAAAGGATAAAGTTCCTATCTAGTACCAAATGTCATAGCCAATAATCCTTATGTTGTATAAAATATCAAGCTAAGCAGTACGTTGTCAATCCGATAGCACCAAGCTGGACGCGATAAAGCATGAACTATTCCTGTTTTTCATGTTATTATGAAAATCTTTTAATCTGATGTTGTGCAGACAGCTTTGTCACTCTGTTATCCTCATTAGATAGCTTCTACAGAGATAAGTATGCAGTATGGAGGTAAGTAGTGCTGATAGTAAATGCGTTTTGTACAGATGTATGTATCCTGTTATTGTTATAAGCATAAGCTGAATAATCTCCATACTAGAACTAATAGAAAATTCATGATATTCAAGAAACTATAAGTATGTATGTACCTAAATACTAAAAGAGCCTACTTATGAAACGTTTTATGCAGTGAGATATCAACAGTTCATTAGATGTGTTGTATAGTATAGTACCCACTTTAGTTAGCGTAAGGATGGAGGATAAGCAACTAACAACAGTGCAGCTACATACAACTAGTCATCCTTTCATCACGCAACAGGCAAATCAATATTGTATACAATATTACGTTGTTTTGAATGCATTGCAAATGTTTAGAGAGTGATGTTGTTGATGACGATGATGAGTATTCTATGGAGAAGAGATTTTCATTTGTGTCTTCTTGACTGCTTCATCAAATGACTAAGTAAGATTTCCCAACATAGGACTTTGTAACATTTACCGATATTCTATAATGGTATAGTAAACTATTTGCAGTCAGTAGCTACAATTTGGCATATTTATAGAATATAACAATATTTTGATGGTTATTGTCCATCACATGAGTGTTTGGTGTCTGTAATGTTAGTTGGCTGTACTTTTCACATTACCTATTAGCAGTAATGCAAAGCATAATTGGATTGTATAGGTAGTATACGTATAACTTATAGTAATTACGTTGGTGATTGTTATTTCCTAGCTCTGTTCTCATGATCAGTCAAAATATTTATTTTATATCGTATGGATAAATAATTCAAATACAAACTCTACCTATACAGTCAACATACCACAATATTTGGAAATTGAAATATTATACTTCTCCTATAAGTTTGAACTTGCATCCATATAAATACATAGAAAAAAGTGCGTATATTGTGTATAGCTTACATAGATATTAGCAAGCAGAAAAAATTTATTTTTGTAAACATCGATGATTGTGTCAACAGAAAGATTACTTGGTAGAATTTATTTTAACATTGAAATGATGTACTACAGATAGTAGTTATTTATCATGCATAATAGTAACGTGTGTATTGATTGTTGTAGTATCTAAGGTGTTCCTCTGCTTTATTTTACATATCTGATTCCACATTGCTGCATTTCGTTTTACTTATGAATTGTATATCGCCAGAAGCCAGAGGAAGAGAATTAACGAAGTAAATATCAGTAATAGAAATAGAGAAGTCATGCTTAATTTCATAAAGATGTGGACGTATCTTGCTGGTAAAAATGTTTGCGAGCCAGTTAATTCTTAATGGATTTTAAATATGAAAACACGTAAAAATAAAAGATAATTTGTAAGTCAAAAATACGTATTTGTAATTTAATTCTGTTTGCCTCAACAATCATAAACATTATTGTCGACAAAATACTAATATATGTTTTAGCTTTATTCTCAGATATCTTTCAGCTGTGGCTTAAATGAAAAAATGATGGCACTATAAACATTATTGCAAGTAAATAGTGAAGTAACAATTGTGTAGCTTGAAATTTTTTGTTTGAACTCGAGCACTTATCAAGAACAACAACACACTTAAAATTATTCCTGCTTACCCATTTAAGTCATTGGATTAATTTTGCATGTTTGCAAATAATTCTAACAAATATGACAAATAATAATGATTTATGTGGTGCAAAGTAATTGTGAAGTGCTTAACAGGATTTTGCAAATATCTAGTGTTTATATAGGTATCTATGTTAAAGTAGACATTATTCATTAGTAAAAAAGGATAAGTAGAGGACTGAACAGTAAAGTCCCAATTTAGGATAAGAAGATAAATTATGATGACAAGGTAGGTAGATGAAATAGAGATGGGATGATAGTTATAGATGATAGAATGCTCTGCTCTGTAATAATAATATGTCAATGAGGCTCGTGTGAACTCACAGGTGTGAGATATGCCGGGTGGTCCGCCACTCGCTCAAATTCACTTGAAGGCCCCATGCCTGCATATCATATATTTTATATCATCCTCATCCTCTTTTTTAGATTTACTCCTTTACCCCACGAAGTAAGAAGCAAGTAAATGTTATAGAACGGATACCTATGCAATTTTATATTCTTGGATACACGGATCTAAAGTAGGATAATGAAAATATGTGCAAGTTATTTGAGATAGGAAGAGAGAGAGCGAGAACACTTATTAAAATTACAACTCTCTTAGGGATCGCTTTGGCAAGCTAGACATTTCCTATGAAAAATTGGATCTTATTTCATATTTCATTCTTAGATTTAAATTTTATCTCTTCTTCTACATGTAGGTAGGGACTTTTATTTTCTTTATGTGATAAGCCCTGAATTTATATCATTTACCTATCTGATACTACAGTGTGATAACATTACTAAGGTAAGGCAGGCCAGGCCAGGCCATTTTAAATATTTAAAGACTGTTGTAACCTTTAACTGTAGTACTGCACTGAAAAAGGTAAGATCTGATATGATTCTACAGTACACTTATCTTGGTCGTTTAAATTGGATTACTAATGTAAATACCTACCTGCATGCATTTTATTTGGTGTGGGCAGAATGGAAATGATATATTATTCAGCGCTCAGCAGAAGATAAAAGAATATTATAGTTCCTTTCTGTGTAGTTCTTACTTATAAAGATATTTACTTTTCAGATGGGATACGTTCATATTCAAAAGGTTCGACCTAATTCTTCAGTAGGTAATGGTAATACATACTTATGACTATTGGATTGGGTTTCTTGAGTTTCTACTCTACTACAGTTAAAATATTTCACTCTTTAGCTAGCCGAAATATTTTATGCATTTAATATGAACTATCACCGTAGAAAATTCTTATTCTGAAAAAATATCACGCACTGAGCAAATATGTAGTTCATAGCTGTGTAATACTTTAAACATTCCTCATCTCAGAGTTCTTAAGTTGTGCATACCAAACGGATTCCTCAGAAATATCTGTAACCTACGATTCCATTGCTTGCATAACAAAGCACTTTCATCACATCAAGTCTTGAAGAAAGAGGATACGGGGTTGAGACTTCGAGACTGACGATGAGCTGAGAATGAGACTCAGTCAAGTCACTCAGTCTCAGTTCAATCCAAGGGGCTTCTCTCTTTGATTTCTTAGCTTTTGGCTTGTTGTGAATGTAATCGTATCTCGTATCGACTTACATTTACATCGGCAATCTTGCTCTGTAATGTTCATCTTTGCTGATGTGCTCTATTGTGAAGTGAAGAATAGACGAATAGTTTATGAATCTTTTATGATGTGATGTGGCACTTAAAAAATGATATAAGGGAAAATCCTCGTTCCTGTCTTCTGTAAAACACAATAGGATTCTCACATACTATAATTGTACTATATGTACACATTTATATTACTTAATATAATATTACATTTCTGATATCAAAATGATATTCATGGATCCTGAAATAAATTGCCAGGTGAAATTTTTTTGGTGAATGTGTCGACATATTTCATCTTTCGTCAATGGGATAGTATGATCAGTATGATCCTACATTGAGTATTTACTTTTAGCTTTGTACTTATGTAAGTAAATAAAGTCACATATCTAAGGAAAGGTTCACGGTTCACATTCTTGAACAATTTACATTAATTTTCTTCACAAACGTATAAAGATAGATTAGTGATTAGTTGTTACTACTTTTATTCTCATACATAAACTTGGAGTACGGTCACATAAAAAGTACTGCGGTAGCCCTATGAAAAATTGGTAGGATATCTTGCTCTCTGGTAAGGTAAATATATTATAGTTCACAATGCAGCTAAGAAAACAGGCGCAATTATTTGTGACTTAAAGAATATGATTACTAAACACTCTTAAGCGTACTAGTCACAGTAAGGTCGCCAAATTATTTCGCAAAAAGGGCACCTATCTGGTATGTTTACTTAGATGTACTTATTACATTAGCTTTAACTGCATGTACTATATACTGTTACAGTACCTATTTACTTTATAACGATAACGGAGAAGCTAGCGCCGTCATCGTCATGACTCACGACAAACAGAAGCGGACAACAAACGCGCCTAAACCAAAGGACGCCAACCGAAGGA
>JAQFYC010002766.1:0-23732 GCA_034694165.1 Tomocerus mixtus | reverse complement strand
TTATAAGGATATTTGTCGTAATTATGCAGCAATATACTCACTCGGGCGGGCTGTATACAGTGGCTTGGCAGTTTTTTCTTAGTACCCTGTGTTACGTACTTATTTGTGCTAAGAATAAACTTATATAGATATTAAGTAAATAGTACATACCTAACTTAACTTATAATTTGCTATAACCAAATAATATGAAAGTTATAAATAGAAATAGACAGACATAACTAATTATACTGTACTACATAAGATATTTTTAGGAAGCTGGCATTTTATTATAGACCCTTTTTAATGTTCAGATCTACAAATATATATCTATATAAAAATGCGAAGATTACTTAGGAAACTAAAGCAAACATAACGAGTGGACGTCATACGCTATATACAGTTACACGCTTTGGTTACATACACTTGTACATAGTGAATCCCTACAGGGTGAAAAGGAAAGACTGTGTAGACTGTTCAGAGGATCATTGTCTCCAGGGAAATTTTCATTTTTGACCTAGACGAGGATGACGAAGGCGTAAATAATAGTAACTTGAACTCATCGCAATGAGATTAATTGGACCGGGTCCTTATATTATATTTTATATAAATAAGTAACGTATTTTGCTATACTTATTTTCTGATACTATTGCAAAGCATTTAGAATAAGAAGTTAGATATAGTACATAACACATCCTAGCTAGAAATGAAACCAATCTGTTAATGTAGTAACATTGCAGAGACGAATTTAACAAAAAATAATCCTTTCTCCAAAAAATAGCCGGCAAATCGCTCTAAGGCCGAACCGAAAAATGGAAACCGTAGTTTTTTATTTTCCTTTTTTTAAGTTAGGTAGGTAGAGTGCCACAGGTATGAAAGTGTACTCCACATCTTTGTAGGTATGTAAGTAATAAACTACCTAGGTATATCATATTTCAAGGCAACGTGCGTAAGAACTTTAGGATATACATATTTAATACTCTAATACTGCAATGTAAACGTTTTCATCATTTCTAAGTACAACCAATTTTCTATTCCATATTAATTCCCTTGTTGTTATGCGATGCGGAATCAAGTACAGCGTTTAGTCTTGATTAAATGTTCACTCTTGTATGGTAATAATAGATTTTTTCCTATCACGAGCACAAAATACTCAAATATTTATGAAATATCAGGATGCATAGGTCTAAAGCAGTCTTTCTTATGAATGGACACACATAATGTACTGAAAAAACTATGCATGTACACAGCTAAACTTAAAATATGAATTTACTAATCATCAAATCGAATCCCAACAAATTATACATTGCTACAATTTTGGAGTGTGTGCATAGTGTATGTATTTATGGTGGGTGATCGGAGGAGATGAGGAGAATACTATAATAATGTGGAGAGGAGACAAACAGGTAAAGAAAACCATATATATACTTCATAGACAATTTATACCTGAATAAAATCCATCTTTATACATAATTGCATACAAATTGTCTAGTTTTCCAGTAAAATATGGATTGTTAACATAATTGTAATATTGAAAACGCAATTTCCAACAAACCATCAAATAAATTGGCTTCTGAGTTTTGTATTAACATTCCTGAAACCTTTAATCCTTTCTACAATCTAATAAATTTTACAATCAGAATCAATCTATTCTCCAATTTTACATTCTGCTCTACTTTTTGTATGTATAACAATAAAAATGCCAATAAATATAAACTTATTTTATGTATGCCTATATCCGGAGGTTTTATGGCATGACATGACATTAAATTGCACCTACATAAATATATATGGCGCTTATGCATTTATGCATGTGTGTCGTTAGGAAAGAGCGTGTAAGGAATTGCTAATCAGATACTATTCCGTCTTCGTCGTGGGAAAATGCCTTCATAGCGGGCTAATACTATAATACTACGACTACGACTACAATCAACAATGTAATGGAAATATATGAAAATCGTGTGAATATTTGCAATCGTGCAATTCTAATAACACATAGGCACTAGTCACAACTCACAACACAGCAGATAAATATTTGATTCAAGAATTATTGGAGTTCGATCCAATAAACGGGAATTCAAAAGCCCTATTTGTATTCAGAGGTATGTATTTAGTATTTACATACTTGTCGTCATTGTGCCTTATGCGTTGAACAGCTTTTCCATGAATACTCATAATACAAATGTTTATTGGCAAATACTGGCGGAAAATATATTTTTCAAGGCACATAAATAGGTAAAGAGTTCGTTATTACTATAGGAAAGTTTTGTCAGGATTACTAATATATTAAATTATAATTTTATATTGCCACTGTCATTGTCACGATCATCATTTTTTTGTCTTAACTGTAGTATGACATTTTTAATAGTTGCAGTTGGAATTGCAACTTCGGACACGTATCTGTAAGTACGTGTGCGTAAGTATAACTTCCTCTGTGGCTGGGCCTGTGGTTCTTTTAAATGTCCAACTCTAAGCTATACATCTGTGTTCATACAGATAGGTAACATCATTGTGTATGTTAGGGAAAGAGCACAAGGACCGAACACATAACCTAAAGGAGCAACAAAGACAAACGCGTACGTAATGTAATGTAATGGACTTTGGTACAAGTACATACTTATGATATGACAAAGACGAAGTTTTATGAACTTTTCCCATTTCTTACTTTTCTTGGATAGGCCCGTCTTAAGTTTTCATAGAGCATACTTCTTTCGACACTTAAGAGAATCTTGACAATTGTTGGTGTTAGAAAACTATTATATTTCATACACGTTCTTTAGGTAGACGTATTTAGGTACCTAGTTAAATGTCTACAGTCTCTGTAATACATAACATGTGTATCCAAGTCAAGTAAAACTCATATTGTCAGTTAACGTTAACACTAAAGTTAAAGTTATAACCAAACCACCACATAGAGACATAGACATGCATACACATACCATATTGCACTTTCTATTTTCATTTCATTCCACACCAAGCCACTCCACACCTCTCAAATCCCATTCACCTTTCTATATTTTAAGTCGCATTCTTTTCCCTATAGTTGCAAATTGCATACACATCTAAAATTTCCTCAAATTCATTTATAGTTGAGGTAACTTCATTTAAAAATAATTGTATATCAGGTAAATCGCTTTCTTTTTCTATATTGACAAAGGGAAGGGCTGAGCATTTATTTATGTGAGGGCGGAAGCGATTCTCCACTTGAAGCAGTAATAATATAATAATAGAGAAATCAAATATTAAATCTGCGATTGTTTTCAGGATATTAAGAAACTCACAATCAGTTTTATCTGTTGATGTAGTATTTATGTATGCAATTAGTAGTAGAATCCCCATTTGTACGTGTGAATCATTTATTCGCAATTAAATGTAACGATATTTACAACCGGAAACGATTCCTCTTAAGTATTTTCTATTCCCATTGCAATTCGGTTGTGGTTGTAATTAGTAGTGCAACTATAAAGCTATTACAGTAAGGTGAAGAATAGAAAATCAAATGATTACTATAATAATTAACTGTAATAAATATATCTTTTAGTCACATGCAGTTTCACTTACTATATTATTATAGCTATCTCTAGGTATGTGTATGTGGATAACTATATTGTATTTCAAGCTGTCATAAGCATGTTAAAATTAAATAGTACATATGAGTCGTGCTTTACAATTAAAATCACAGCGGTTTATCCTTATCCCAGTCCAACCTATTATCAGAATACACTAGAAACTAGTTTGTTATGTTATGCAGGTTAGTTTTAGATTGCAAATTGCAACTTTTTAAGTTTGCAATTTATTTTACGCTCCTATAAACTGTTTTGTGTTGTCTGGCATAATAATAGCTGCACGTGTACGTTTTTATGTATGACATTTATATTGACGTTGGCGGTTCAACATTAATTGTGGGGCAAGGTTACCAGGGAATTGAATGAGTATAAAGAATTCTAATGCTAATGTTAATGTTGAAAGGATATTGACATGCCTCGCTGTGCAAGTGAAAAAATCCACGAATGAAATGAATGTCGGCTCTCGCTCTGCAGTTTTCTGTTCTGCAAAAACTATGAAGGTTAGTTACTCTGTAGGGCACTAGCTGCATACTCATATAGCTAAATTGCAATCTGCAAGTTTTTTCTAGTATACCTATAAAGTATACTATGGGTTAACTACCGAGAATCATTATTGACAGTGACATAGTGGGATCGCTTGACTTCAAGTTCAAACTGAACCTTACTCAGTTTGTATGTTATAAGACTAACTTTCGGTTCCGCCGGACTTATAATATATCTAGAGTAAAAAATTCTATTGAAAAAAACTATATATCTCTTTTCTAGTTCATGGATTCCAGAATGAAACTGGTATGGTGTGACGTGACATGAGGTATCTTAATATCTCAACAGATTCGGTGTAATTTGATATAGTACAAATATATATGTAGTATAGGGAGACTAGACATATTAATGAATGATGTAGTAAAAGTTAGAGCATTACATTTTACATTACAATACAAAATTGGATTACCTTGATGTTTGTATAGCCGAGATGGAGATAAATCTTAATTCATCCTTTTCCTAAATAAGTTCACAACACAGTTGCGTGTATTCTGTTTATTCGCCATATAGCGTGCAACATTACCTATTACGTACGTGACATGCCTTATAATTAATTTAAATCCCCAATTATGTATACTTAAAACGTACAGAGCATACTTTTGATGTCTATCATGAGGAAATCATGTTTGTCTTGTCTTGGTGATCTTACAAATTATAAATTTCTCATATAGCACAGCTTGGCTCATTTTTCTAACTTGTACATACACAATCGTGACGCCTTTTGTAAAATAAATGGTTTGGCATAATTTTCTCTTAACTATTTTTAAACTAGATGTTTCACCCAAGTGTGCACTTTTTTATCTAATAAAATTTTGTTTGTAGACAAAACTACAATTTATCCACATTATTGTGTATCTGTTGACGAATTATTGGTAATTAAAATACAACAATTGTAATGTATTACGAAATAGTTATGTATTTTTAAACTAACTCGCTTATATACTGTGGAATGGGTCTTGTTCTTGTTAAGACTTTTATAAATTCATTTGTGCATGTTTTATTAGTGTATCAATTACAAATTGCGCAGAAGATATAGATAGTGCAAGTAACCAGACGAGAATATGAACAGAAGTTCAAGTGGGAGAAAATGAAAGTGAATTTTTTGTCACTTGTTGATTTTAAGTAGCTTTACTTGTTACTTTGCTACTTATTTGCGATTTAGCTAGGTATTATAATAAGTAGCAACAGTAATAACAGTAAGTGTAAGTGGTAAGCTTATGTATGTATGTAGCTGTAAGCTGTAACTTGTTTTGAAAAAAATGTCATTCAAGATTTTGTTTACTAGCACACTCTCATTATTTTGTATACCTTATGAAGTCAATGTCAATAATAAGTACAAGTGTACAATTTTACCACACAGAACATTAAGTGCTCTTTGTACTATGTAGTATCTGTAGGTATATATATATATATGTTAGGTTAGGTACCTACGTAAATGTTGGAATGATATATAGTTGAAGATTCCATGTAGTAGTAATGTAAGTTAAAAGTTAGTAAGCAAAAGAATGTAATTGGACTTGAGACAGACTTGTAAGTTTGCAAGTACAAGATGGAAGAATGAAAACTAAAAGTCAATTGAATCCACTCGACAAGCAATAATAAAAGAGTTAACTAAACTGACTACTTATTCCACTCTTCCTTTACCTGCTCCCTGTTTACTGTTTACTGGTCTTGGTCTCGTTCTAGTCGGCTAGTCTTGCTTCTCTTGGTTGGTTAGGCTAACTTTTCACTACAAAGCAATCATCAGTGACCACAAAACCTAGATAGTGGTCAGTGCCATTGTTGGCCATGCCACAGACACAACCGGCCAGCATTCTGCAGTCAAAGCCAAGATTGCTTTTCAGTTAAACTAAAGAGTATCACTCAACTAACATAATCAAATATGAAATGAACATGGTTAAATATATTCATTTGCTAATTTACTATATTCCTCACTCTATTAACACCACATTATCAATACGCAATTATACAGATACATACAGATGCATACCAATGTGCAGTGTTTGCTAATAAACGTTTCAATGATTTTAAAAATTAACAAAAAATTCAAAATTCTACAAATACTGAACAATTTTTGTTTTACAAAATCCATACTTCATGCTTTTACTTCCTTAGGTATTCTGGACTGTATGTATACACTGTCTCGACTTAGACGCTGAGCTGTTGGGCTATATTTATCAATTAGATAGCTTCAGTCAATCAGTTTTACTTTTCATATACTATGTAGATAAGAAAATAAAAGCAGATTTATCAATTATTAGAAGGAAAATGAATCTAGTACTATAGTAGGTGCAAAATCCATTAGCAAAATTAGTATATGTACCTAGCAAATTCTGTTTCACAGTAGGATTTTATTATAAGAAGAGTATATGGATTAGGTAGGTACTTATGTATAAATATGTCGCCTATGGGCATAGGTTTACTAGAAAATTACAAACAACCCTTCTCAGCTACCGGTATTTGCAAAGAATTGGAATAGCATCTCAAAGGAATAATAAGGTAGCTAATTGTAGTTACCATTTACAAACAACTTCTGCTCTGTATCAATACTCTGTGTCAGTATAGTTGGACAAATAAAAGTAAGCTAAAGCTACTAAGTAGCTTTTGTTAAGCTATTCACTCTGCTACCCGATATTCAATCCTTTTCTCTGAAATAAAGCTGAATGTAATACAATATAACAATAGAAAGTTAATAATTTTCCCGATAAATCAAGATTTTCCTTTGTTTCATCCTCGTCTTCTTTCAAAGGTACTTAATCTGCTATGATTCAATAATAATCCAATTGTCCCTTGCGGGGCTCAACTCAAAGGATATTTCGTGTAAGGTCTGATGGTGTATGTTGTACACAGACAAGAATGAAGAATGGATAGCATTATGAATTCAATGCAAATCTTTTCCTGTAAGCTTCTTAATACAATCTTATGAGCTTCGGTCTGAGCTGAATCTGAATAACCTCTTACTTCTCATCTTTTAGGAAATTGCGTCTCAAAATAAGTATTTAGGAACAGAGAAAAGTGTTTACTAAGATTGGGAAGAAGGGATAAATAATATTTAATACCATCATCAAAGAATTACATGAACTAAATTCCAATCCAGTAAATGTTACTTATTTTAAGTCAAGGCAGTTCTAAGAAAGTAAAGATTTAGATTGCGTACATAGATACACGTGTGTGAGTTATTTATCTAAACCTTTTTGTCTTCGTGTCTGTTTCGTAAGTCTGAGGGTCTTAAATGACAATTAACGGTCAGTAATTTAAAAGCAAATAAGAAAGTCGCAATCTTTTAGGCATCTGGGTTTTATACGACTTGCAATTAGAATTTAAACACTTTAACAAGATAAGTAAGTAAGAAATGGTAATCAAATCAGTTTGTAATCTTTTATCCCTAAACCATAGAACGTATACCTTAAGTTCGCAAAGTATACAAATCTTCAGATTGCATGCAGAAAACTTGCAGACGTGCTTTCAGGGATATTGTTCACACTAATACCTTCACAATGCAAAATGCAATATTGTACAAAGTAAATACATATTGTTGTTATGTTATGATATTATATTTCTCGTCTCACCTCACCTCACTCATTCGAAACAATTTGACCTGAATGAATCGACTACTAATGAAATGAAGAAGAATTGGTGAGTTGTTGATTGCACTCTGTGGCATGGGTCTCCTTGTTTTGTTTAACCAAGTCAAGAGAGCTGCACCTGCCTTGATATCTCCATTCTTTGCTTGTTTGCTTATGGTATACATCGTTTTCACGCGATATCTTACCAATTCATTCTATTGTCTAAAGCTAAATTGTCTTGCTATGTAGATTAGTTAGTTAGTAAATACTGTTGTCCGTCTGCTGCTGAAATATTTATTACCGTAAAAATGAAATCATCTTCTTTATTGTATTATCTGTATTTTGCATTCTTACAATTAGTTTATTTGTTTACGTATTTTATGTGAAAATGAAAGTTAAAATTTAAAACAAGCCACAACAAACACACAAAGCAAATCCGTTCTCACGCTATGCGCTAAGCGCTCAGCATACATAATAATATAATAATATGCCTATAATTGGGCAGAGAAATTGTGGCATGCCAAAATTAAAGAAAATGCAAACGTAACAAGAGATACATACCAGGATGTCATTTTAAACAAGTAAATGTAAAAGTAGTGACACTATAACGAGAATGAGTACCTCTAATGAAGCAATGAAGTGATAAACACATTGTATGTTTACAATAATTTCTTACTTAGTTAGTCATAAACAAAAGACTCGCAGATAATAAATATCTTAAGGTAATAAAATATCAAGTACCATAATTTACACACGTATCTATTACGAGTGCCATGTCATTTCATGCCAAATGCCAAGTATAAAATTAATTGTCTCATTGACTCTCTTGCCCAAAATTTTTGCTAGGTTTATGGGGAATTTGTTGTCATTGTCCTCTCACCTGACACGACAGCAATAGAAAGTTTTTTGTCACACACAAAATGGTACTTATGAATTTATATGGCGATAAATACATTCTTGGCTTAATGTAATGAAGAATTTACGTACTTATTCAAAATGCTTAATTGTATGATTTACATTGCGATGTGCAAATCTCATCTTAAGGTCATAGTGGTTCTCTTGATTACATTACGGACAAAAGATGTAATCACAGAAATATAAGTAGTAGTTGTGCGGAATTAATTGTCCTGGCTGAAGTACGATAAATGGCGAAATAAATTAATAATACCAATTGTATTAGCAGCATAACAACCTTATGCCAATTCTAGATGAAGCAGGAATGCTACAGATATCTTTCGTTTAGAAATGTCACCAAATAACATTTGAAAAAACAGGACACGTATTCTATTTAATTGCTTTAGAATCCAATATTTTTTAATTTCAGATATACATATAACATACTAATACTGCCATTAAACAATTAAAGATTGCGAAATTTTTAGCTAATTGACATACTATACTACACACGTGTTTCAGATATGAATGGGGACAATTTGTCATTTAGTAGTGTACGTATTTTTTTACTTTGGCAAAAAGAAATGACTATTGTAGTAGGGGAAGACAAGAAAGTGTCTTATTGTTAGATTTTTTTTAGTTCCTAGTTCATAGTAGCGAGAAAGTTGATTCGCTATTCACAGTTGAGAGATTGAATGAAATATTGTTACATAATATAACATCTGGTACTTTGGAGTTGTGATTTTCACACCATTTGTATCGATTCTTTCCTTATACGAAGGTCTTGAATAAAATACAAGTAAACAGACAGAATGGGATAGCATAGAGAATCCTTATTGAGGTCGCATGGGGTTGGTTATCAAATATGCCTATTAAACACTTGGGTATGAAGGTATGATTACGCACATTTAATCAAAATGCCAAAATGTGTAACCGCAAATACCTATCTGAAGCTGAACTTAAACTGATAGTTGAAGACTTTGAAAGTTTCTACAGTATTCAGTATTCATAGCTATAGGTTACGAGTTAAGAGCTAAAATAGCTGAAGGAGGTATAGTAGGTGGGATGGTGAAACAATGAAATGAAGTGGAACACTTAAAAGTATGAACTTTTGTACAGAGTTGTTGCATTAGTGAAAAACTTTCTTTGTCGGCGATTGGATCCCTCGGGGGAAGTTCTGATATGACAATTCTAACTTTGGGAGTTTGATTGGTTTCGCAGGCGATTCATGCTCTCTCGTTATATAAGATAATATTTAGGTATTAAACTTTTGATCCTATCATCTTAGTTAGGTGCTAACTAATTTAGAGTTGCGTAATGTCACTTTATCTTAGCAAATATTATTCCTTCCTATAGTTAAATGTTTATAAAGGATATTCGAAATTCAAGCGCAGTAAATACGCGAACAGAGAAAGCAGTATTTTAGGCATAGGAGTAAAATAAAGTTATTTTTAAGATCTTGTTCTAAAAATAATTAATGTATTTAATATAAATATGCTAAGACAGCCTAACGAATCCCATCTAGACGTAAGTAGTAAACCTGATTAAAATCTACATACAATTCAGTTAGGATATATTATTTTATTCTATATTTTTTGACCTGGCGTATATATAGACTATAGGGCAGATAAAAATGTATGACAATATCCATAATGTTATAATATTGTATACATTTGTGGTACCTCACCTACCTATCTTTAAGATTTTCTATTTCAATCGTTTGAGAGAGTTTATGCGAAAATGTGGAGGTCTACAACCTATATTCCTGTTTCAATGATCTAAGCGACAGTAATGAAGTGATGATAATTTTAAAATTCTTTCCAGAGAAGCGAGCTATCCAGTTTACACCATAGGCAGCTATACTTCATTAGTTCCACTAGACTAGACACTAATTTATTTATCACGGTAGCAGGACAAGCCTGAACATTTTATAGCATTGGCATTGTGTAATGTAAAAATAGTTCCATGAAGCAGTAATCATGTAATAAGAAATGAGCATATTTATGATACTTTGAGACTTGAGATGATGCGACGCTTTTCTTTCTCTTCCTCCATGCCAGTCCAGGTATGGGTTTACTTTTTCGTTGTAAGACATCGCCTTCTCATATTCTACGAACAACCGATCACTACTAACATAATTAAAACATTTTTAATTTGCGACTTTTCTCATAGAATGATGATGATGATGCTGCTGCCGTTGTTCCTCCGCCTACTGCTTCATTCAGCTTTTGGGTAAAGAGTAAAATAAGGTAAAAGGCAAAATGTAACACTAGAGACCATATCTGGGATGTAGTTTTTCCGAGTAGATTAATACGGAATCCCTACAAGGATATTTCATTTATTAAAATTAAGGCTTCCTTCATTTTTACGGTGTATATGTCGAAGGGTCAATGAGCTAATAGGCATTTACCTGTTATGGGCCAATTTGTGTCCTTTTATTTGTGTTTTTACTAAAGCTAGCTAAGTAAGACTGTGATTTCAATTTCTCACTGTCAATAGAGGATTTCAAAAACATGTCGTTTAGATCAAAAATTAGTTCATGACAATGTACTGTAGATTGACTGTATGTAGTGTTCACAGTCCTCTATGGGATTGTTCTGCCTACATCACATGTATTGAACTAACCCACTCAACTAACAGTCTCATAGCAGTTACTGAACACTGAACATGCTTTATGCACACATTTCAGTTGATAGAACTCGAGAACAGAACAGTAGGGCACAGTTTGCTAATAAAGTAACTCTATTACTTACTTACATTACATTGGCAGGCAAGGGAAGGTACGGCAAGTTTCTGCATCTCAACTTATGTATTTGTATGTAACATAATGTGGAATATGGAATGATTCTCAATTTCCTTTTCTCTTTTGTTCCCTATTAATTACTTTATCCCGTATAAGTATATATAGGTATAACTACTAGTCATTTACATAAATATATTATTATGCTAAAGTACGTAGAGGAACTTATTGGTACACAGACCAGACCACAGACTACAGACACCTTGCTCTCATCTACTGTGCCCGTAGTTGTAGTAAACATAATTTGTCGACTCACTCTATAAAGTTGGGCTGTGGCGATGTTTGGGCTGCTCTAAGTTCTAAGCTTTCTTCCTCAAACATAGTCGAGGCGAGGCGAACCAAGCATTTCATCTACTCATCGAAATTAATTAAAATCGCCGATTAATATGTGCGTTATGCGTAACAAGTTCTAATTCCTCTTAAGCATCTCTGGCCTGGTCCCTGCATTTAGAGTTTACAGAGAACTTCTGTTCCATTTTATCTTCTATCTCTAGTAACAATGACGCATCCTATATCCTACATCCTACTCCAACTATTTAGTACCTTCATCACTTTAAATATATCTAGACTATATTATAGTATAGTAATTTATATAGGTAGTCTCATATGCGTTTGTTAACTATGCAATTTGAATGAAAATGAGTAGGTATACAAATGTCTGGGGTCTGGAGGTTCATATAACATTTCCTCTTCCTTTTGTTCAATTAATACAACCAGAGCAGTAAAAGGTGATCACAAGGAAGCTGGCTATGAAAGGAGACGTTATGGACATTCACATTCACCCACTAATTGCATTTGTTCCGATTAACGTTACCCAAAGAGGAAGAGAAGTAGAGAATTTCTGGATTTCGACAGATAGATTTTGCATTTTCCTACACTAATTCCTGGATAAATACTTTAGTAGGGCTTATATTTATATAATGTCTATATATCTGATTACTGGCATAATATTACACAGTACCTACTGCACATTAACAATGGACAGTAAACTTTCAGCTGAGGATTAATAATCTAAAATCTATAGAGAAAAGGGATGTTTTACAGTAGATAGATCAAAGTCGGTGTCCACTCGGTGCAGTAATTTGTGCATAGAAATTGTTGGTGGCAAAGATTGAGATTTTCTGTAGGACGCTTGTGTTGAGTGGGGAACACTTTTTGGACATTTGCCCTTTTTAGTCATACTTATTTAAAACCGAAAAAATTTATACCACAAAATATTGTTTTCTAACAAAACCAATGTGGTAATTTATTATTAGATTGATTGGAATGTGTCCAAAATATTGTGGGATCAAATCGAAGTGTTTTTCGGTAAATGAGAGACCAGAAATTACAATGCCGGTCCATATAGTAGTACAAAGTATTTTATTAATTTTATTCTCCAGTACTCAACATTAGAATATATTATTCTCAATTTAGGGTTGTAAAGTGACGCCTATCCCTCTAAAAGTTAGCTGGTAAAATAATTTTTTCATTAAGGTCGATAGGTACAGCTATTTTGTTTTTCGCATATTTATTTTACAGAAATAATAAATAACTTACCAGGAATATCTGTAGTTTACAAAAATTGTTATCCTACCATGTCATACATTTACAATGAGTAAAATGTAAGCGTGTGAATTATTTCCGAGAGTACTGCGTAATACTACTACTACTTACTATTAGCAGGAGTAATTGATTTGGTAGTAATTATGTACTTATTTTTTTGAAAACAATTGTTAATGTCACTTAGCGTAAATTGCATATTTTCTTTTAGTAAATCGTATTGTACCGACTGTGTTTGTTGTTTGTCTTTGCTCGTGGGTACGATGTACTGATGTACTTGTGCAATTATAATATGAATTGCGTTCACTTGTATTTATTTCCGAGATATCATGCACAACTAGGTTAGAAATACAAGAAGGTTAAGATAGTATCAAGTTTTCCAATGGAAAAAACTGGATCGTCTCACGAATATAGCTGAGCTATCGTAAATTATCAGAAGCTATGTAAATGTTGGTTTGATCTTATCTGCATATTATTGCTTTCTGTTAGTATTGTACTAATAGCTAATAAATACAGTACCTAGAGTTTATAGTGTAATTTAGAAGGGGAAATAATAAGGAATTTGCTAATGGCATTATTCGTCGAGTCGAGTCAAGTCAAGTCAAGACTTCAAGAAAGACAAGTGAATAGTGAAGTGAAGTTGATCTCGATAAGAACCATTTGTATTGATTTAAGATTGGCATGATTGTTGTTCTGCCTATGTAAGTAAATACTTACGAGTATTTGGCTCTTGTACGTAAATATGTACCTGTATTCAATTAAATTCTTGTTGGTGACCGATAAAATGCAGGGCTATGTTTATTTGCGCTTTGTAATTTCTTAGTATACGTAGATTCCGTATAGGTACATAAATATGCAAGTACAAGGAGCGACACAACAGAAAATAAAAGTAAAAGTAGTTCCATAGTAGCCCATTTAATGTGTAGTACATACACACATACATTACTGAACTTCGCTGACATGACAAGACAAAGTTAGTTAATTTAATTATATGCATAGATAATGTAAGAAAAGAAAAGTGTTTATTAATACAGATGAGCCAAGGAATACGATAAAGCATAAACGGTTGCCAAAAAGTGAGTAATAGTTAAATAGTTTGCTTTTCTTGACTTGAACTCGTATATTTACTAACCTAAGCGCTAAACGTACATAAGCACAAAAGGATAAGATATGAGAGCTGGTCTGGTCTGAACTTCCTTTTCTAAGCGTAATGCAAAACAAGGCATGGCTTTGGCAAGCTAACCAAAGCAATCCAAAGTTTCAAAGCCAAGTGAAGATGAATCTGATGTGATCTTGCTTGACCACTTTCTCACATCAAAGCTAAAGCTGTTAGGCGAATAACCAGACAACTTAGCTTCAGTTCAACTGCATTCTATCCTAAATCCTTTACTTTACCCTTACCTTTACAATTATTAAAATAATAAGTATAATGTACAGTACACAGTACACACACAAGTTATTCTTTATCAATATACTTATTACGCGTAGGTACTAACTCGAGTTAAGTATATGTTATAGCAAAATAATTTTACTATTTAATCAAATACCTGCTGCATGAATGAAATGAAAGGAAGATTTTGTTTAGCCGAAGCTTACTTACATTAGTTAACTTGCTTTAGTTTGTATGAAGTTATATGCATGCATGTGTAATAGAGACAGAGAGGATGGGATGAGTAGTAGAGTTGGAGTTTAAGCTTAACTTTCTCTTGGGCCTTGACTTGACATTAAAAAACCGGAAGTTATGTAGGTCGTCTATAAGTTGTTGCTCTTAGGCATTATATGAACTTAACGTTTCCTTTTCATTTGAACACATTTTATCTATGCATGTATATCTTGTATAGAATCATGTTATGCATAGCCTAAGCGTATTGTGCAAAATTGTAAGGTAGTTATCTGTAGACAGATACTCAGAGTTTACACACACAAATGAACTAAAAGTCAAGTTAAGCCGAGAGCTATAGTTAATAATGCAATTGCATTGCATCCTCACATCATATCACAAACACAAACCCCAGACCAGACTAACGTTTGTATTTGTAAATTAGTTACTTATGTACAAAGTACAAGGTAAAGGGTAAAGGGATTTGAATGGATGCCCTGCCCATTTCTTTTAATTTCATGTAAACTGTAAGCTGTAAACTGACGTGAGTATTTCTCTCGTCAAGTTAAAGCTTAACATTATAAAGAGTCTGGCAGCTGATCCCTTATTATTTTCTCATCCTTCTTCCTTCCTGCCTGCCCATTGAAAGTGAGAATGGTGAAGTGGTGTGGAGTGGTGGTGCGAGAATGAAAGTAAATTAATGTAAAGGCCATTTGAATTTGAAAGGGATATATAAACGTGGAATTGGGGGTCAATTTAGTTTCAGTCTTATTTTGAAGTATCACTGGTAACCAACTGCCAGCTAAAAATGCGGAGTGTAAGTTCAAATCAATTTCAATTTCAATTCAGCATATTCAGCTAATTAAATTTCGTGTGTAATTTAGTGTGTTGTCTTGTCTGTCGCATTTGTTTTCGGTTACATTGAATTGTGTGCTACTATTTCTACTGCTACTGCTACATTGAAATCGATCTCATTTTGGGTTCCTTCGCTTTCCAGAGTTTGAATTTCCAGAGTTTCACTACTTTTACACGTAGCTAAAGATATTATGGAAATATCAGAGAATAAGGGAATAAATTACAATTCCATGTGTTGTTTTCTGTTTCCTCGACATACAAACATATTTACATACTTACCTACAACCTACTACCTACTACCTACAATCGTACATATAATAAGAGTGCAAGGCCAAACTATGTAGAATGTAGAGTCTGACTCCAAATTGCAATTTTCTTCTCTTTCCCCCACTTCTCTGGATATTTTGCACACTATGTGTATTTGCATTTGCATGCGTATCAATTTCGACACGGAACTTTGTTGTGTTTGTTTTGCTACTCGATCTGCCTGCCTGAACTGCCTGGTTTGGTTTGGTTTGGTTTCGGTTTGGTTGTGGGAAAGTGTTGATTCATGTGTGGGTTTAGTTTAGGAGAGCCGTCATCGTAAAACACATTTCACACACAGTACAGTACAGTATTACTAGTAATATAATATATAGATGCAATAATATCAGAATTACCATTACATACTACTATTATACTTATGTACTTATTTCTCACGAGTTAATCCATAGCATTTTCTACTCGGGTGTGTGCCTATTTACACGTTGCACGTTTTACTAATGCACTGAAAGGAGCTGCTATGGATTTAGTTGTTTTCCAAGAGAAATATAGCTGTTTTCGATTATTTCCAAGTGTAATAAATTACGATGGGACACATTAACATTAGAAACTCTTGGAAATATATACAACAGTACAGTACAACTGTGGAGTGGAAGGGAAACTTCAGAATTCCATTTTCAATCTGTTTCTTCATATAAATAGTTACGTACGTAATAGTACATACGTAGAAGTTACGTAGATAGTAGATAGATACTAAAATAAAGTGCTATGATTTTTCCCGTCCCTTTGTTTTGTTTCTGAAAGGCCAGGCTATATCGTCTTTTTTATTTCCTTTTTTAGCCATTGCAATTCAATTGCATTGACTTCTTCAGTTTTTATAGTTTATTTTTACTGATACAAAGCATATGGATATTTAGACTTACTTAGACACAAAGCAATATTGTTTATATACTTAGGTAAGTATGTACATCCAATTCAAAAGCATAATAGTATTAGTACTCCTAATATAGTTATAGGCTTTCCCTTTCTTTTCTTGCTAAATAGAATCTTCCTAGTAGTAGTAGTACCTAGCAATTCAATTTTCTTCTGTCTCCGTCTCTTAAAAGGATTTTCTTCACTATTGTATTATTGTATTATTGTATAACTTGTCCCAGGAACAATTAAGCTAATAGAGTTACTCAAGTGGAATGCTAAACTATTAACGTTCTTCTTTTTTTTCCTTTTTATTGGATTTCGATCCTAATGTGAGCACAGTAATATTAGTGTGGTGGTTTGGTTTGGTTGGTGCGGTGTATTGTATTGTATATAATACTTAGAACGCCTTTGTAAGTAAATACATATACGTGCTCATAAACCGGTATATGACTTTGTTTTCATGTCCTACTTGATTTTATTTATGATTTTATTTATTTCTTTGGCTCTCTTCCACCCGCTCTTCAATTTTTGCTACGTATTACTTACGTGGTCTGCTCTAGTCTGCTTTGGGATGAATTATTTCCTAGAATTTGTATTCCTCACTCATTCCCTGCAAATATACATCTCTTTTACTATTAGTTAGGTTTCTTGTCAAATAGAATCCATACTAATACCACGTACTACATTACATAAGACAATAACTCTGTTCTGTAACAAATATGAAGGTAGTACTGTTTATAGCAAAAGTCTTTATGAAAAAAGCCAAACCAAACCAAACCACAAAAATTAATAACTAGTTTGAGTACCTAAGCTTCCTATCAGGCTCTTATAATAATAAAATATTTTACTTCACTAAGAGTGTACTATAGGTAGCAAATATCTATTCTTTTTATTTGTATATATTTATGTAAGAAATAGTAAAGATATATTTCCAGACTTACATCACATTGACATCTTACGTTTCACCTTTTCTTCAGTTAAGAGTAAAAGTTAGAGGGACGAATACACACCAAGGAAGGAGGATGATTTATTCTTATCAGGCTCAGGATAGTTTTGGCTTTGGCATTGCCTTTCGTGGTTGAGTCTGTTGGTGAGAGTGTCATAGTCATGTCATACTTAAGGGTGTTCGTGTTCTATATATTCTCTATTGACTCTTCTTAACTTTGTGCTTTGCTAGTTTGATATCATAACGATATGATGTGAACTGAACTTTAGCGAACTAAAAGGAACTAAAGCATTTATATTGACATATTTATCTTTAGGGAGGCTACCATTATTAAGTAAAGGTGCATTATACATAATACAGAGTAATAGTGTTACAGAACAATACAGAAGATTTAATTTAACAGCTTTGACACAACAAAAACGTATACATCTAATAATACATAGGTAAGTAGTAAGTATATAAATGCTGTACTGTAATGTAGCATAATAGTAATAATAAACCATCATATCATTTCATATCCGTATTACAAAGAGAGAGTTATGTGAACCTATACAGTAATATTTCTAATACTTAGCTTAAAAGAAAGGTTAAAGCATTGGGAATCTCGAATCTTTTGTTTCCTGTCTTGTCTGCTTTAATACATATGTGTTGGGTATTTCTACTTACGTAAACTAAGTCAAACGAAAGCAAACCACAACTCGACATCGACAACAGCCTAACAATAAACCAAACCAGGGAAGTAAAAGATAGCATTAGAGATATAAAGATAAGTGTATTGCTTCTCTTCCTTTCCATTATTCGCTAAGTTTCGCCATTTGAGAGGACAGATCGATACATTTGACAATAAGAAGGAAAACGCGTTGGATTGAAACTAAATTCGAATGAAGTACGTAGAATAGTAGTAGTAGGAATAGGAATATCTGTAAGGCTAACAAAAGACAAAGACCAATGCAATTTAATAGTAACGTAATTTTACAGGAAGATCAAACCATACTTTGTCTTCTCGTACATTATAGTACAATATAGTAAATATCTTTGTTTTGGTGCAAGCTGCTGTTGCCCTACTGATCGTGTGAGTCAGTTTAGGTATACACTACAGCATACAGAGAAAAATGAAAAGCAGATGAAATTCCAATCCAATCTAATATAATAGAGAGAATTCAGGCAGGCCAAGCCAGGCCGTAGAGAATCATCAGGCGCGACAAGATTCCTAATGCGTTTTAGCTAACTGTATGTATGTATGTGTTCCTATATTTTGTATAGAGATGCGAAGACGAAGGAGATAAAGAGTGAAGATTAAGCGATGTGTAGGCAGGACTAGGACAGGAAGCAATAGATTCATTTCTGTAATTTGAACGAAGGAGACAAGTCGAAGCTGTTTAGTTTACGTGAACGAACTCAAATGAAAACGCTAGTGAAACTTATCGAAAGAAAGGGATAACCAGGTCACAGGGCTAAAACGTGTTTTCCAATTGCTAACAAAACATATGCACATATTCCTTTATGTGTGTATTCCTTATATGCGCTTATTTGCAATATACTACATATACCTAACAATAATTATAACTTGGCTAGACTTGACCATTGGCTTTGACTTTGAGTCTTTGAGTCTTTGAGACTTTGAGTTGTAAGTTCATATATCCCATGTTTGGTTACTTTGGCTATCAAGACAATAATTTATCTTGTTGTGTTGTGTTTTCTATATGTTCAATGCTCTGTGATCATTTGCATTTCAATTTCAACGAAATTGCAAGTATGTAGGACTTCTTCTGTTTTATTTAGATTAGATGTTGGAAAAGCGTTGTGTTCAAAGTCGAGTCGAGTCGAGACAACAGGTTCATCTTCATAATTAGCATATATTTGCCATTGAATTCTTTTAGTAGTCTTGTTCTACAGATAATCTTTAGTATTTGTTTATTTATTTCAACTTGCATTCTACATTCCTACGTACAACGTGCAGGTTGTTGTTGGGATTTGAGAGAAAGTAAAATCAGATCTGGGTAATTAAACAAGTTTAGGAAGTTGATTTTCTTTGTACATACTTCTGAGGAGATGATAAGTATGTACATATGAATAAAAGTACTCTATTGATTATTGGTTATCAATATAGTACATAAATATTAAATATATGTATCTGTAGTACTAGATGGGTGCATGTATAAATGAGATTGTAAGAATTAATGAGTAATGATACACTTAAGGCGGTGATCTGAATTCTCCAAAGAATTTTTTCGTCTGATTTGAGAAGGCTAATCTTTTAACATTTAAAAACTATGTTGAGCATTTTTATTGAGGTTTTGCGAGATTATTATTGTATTCCGCATATTTTATTATGGACTGATGCATATTTCCACTACTATCATTAAAGTAGATCATAGTGATGATTGTTCCGTACAATGACAATTTGCAGCAAGCACCTTGATATCATTTATTTCAATGTTCATTGAAATATTGCGACAAAGACAATTCAACCACCTTGGAAGAAATTCGTATGAAAATTTCCATGTTGATCAAATATGAGTTAAAATAATTTTTCTATGCACTTTCAGGCGTTACAATTCCTGTGTCTCACCGTTTTGGCGGTGACGTTAGCCGAACCGCCACCGGAAGGAGGCTACGGGAAAGGCGGAGTGAATGTTGCCACTCCTGCTGGAAAAGGTGTTCGTTATGCTGGTCCTATCGTCTATACAAATGAGAAGCCACCAGTGATTCATTTCCCACCCCCACCACCAGGAAAAGTAAGTAAACGATTTTCAAAGAACTTTCTTATGGACTAATCCAATTTGTTCTCAGATTTATAACGGACTTTTATATTAAATACTTATGGTATCATTCAGAAAATAATAGGAGTAGACTTAATTACTATTTACAGATACATTATCTTTTTCTTTGCAGTTTTTCTTATTAAATTCGTTTTTGGGAATTAATCTGCATGAATTATTTCTCCATACAAGCTATTCTTGGTAATATTAATTTCATGTAATGTACGATGTTACACTATTCACTGCTAGATAGGATCCTGGAGTGTTCTCTAGCTAAAATACATGCCGGTGCCCTTGATTCTAAGAGATTAATATATTCGCTAGTTCATAAGTAAATGAATAAAGTTCTTCCATGTAGTATGAAATCATGCAATGCGAAATCGCGTCATTTCGGGAGATTTCTCTGTTGACGAATGCATTGATTTTCCTTTTTATTACTTGCTTCCCCTTTCATCTCAGTTTGGTTTAACAATTCCTTCTAAGTAAATTGTATTCAGGGAGCAGAGATGAATGAGACGCGTTACTTGTCCTAGACAGATTTTACAGGCGACATAAACCTTTGGGATCAATTTGAAATGCATAAGATTGTAGGTAGGCAGAGGAGAACACATCCTTTCAATCAAATAAGATATTATGCAATGTCTGTCTAGTCATACGGATATTCTTACAAAGACGATAACTACAGTTAGCACAGAACAGCAGTTTATGTATCTTTGAATCTGTCTGCAGTATATGTGTCAAGGGTACCAAATGCCTGTACACTCCAGGGTACACACATTCGCAAGAAAATTCATTTATGTTAAAAAAATTCCAATTCAATGTTTTTGGACAATGAGAATTTCAGGTCAGTTTTAAATTATATTTTTAGATTGTAAAATACATTGACAAAATTGTAGTGCAGTCTAAATATGAATAGCTTGTGCCGTTGACATATAAGTTAAGCGAGTGGGTGAAGTAAAGGTGAAAGACAGATAGATATAATATGGTACAAAATACTTAAGAGTGCCTACATTGAAAGATTTGATGGTTTCCTTTTCAGGGTGGATTTGGAAGCGGATGGAAGTCAAAAGGAAGAACTCACTCGATCAAATATGTTCCTTTACCTCATCATGACTTACCCGTGTTGATCTATCAATCTGACATCAATCCTCCCATTCACGTGGTAAACCCGCCGAAGGGAAGCGTTCCCCCGCCATCACCGCCTAGAGAATCTTATGGAATCCCTCAAGTATGAATTTCTTAAAATTAATTCAACTTTAAGGAGAATTTGTGTTTGTAGCTACTAAATAGTATTTTGATTATAATATCGAAGGAATGATAATGTGATTACATTTTTCATGTTCTCAGCATTTACGGGCATAAAAGCATTCAAAAGTTAAATATGATAGGCTTTACTTATCCATTATATTTATTTCTGCTACGTTACAATTTCAATTGTAAAATAGATGCCTTTCCAATATCTATTTCGACAGGCACCACCACTGGATAGCTATGGGCCCCCGAATGTTGATACGTCTTCTTCTTATTCAGCCCCTCCTCAAGTAAGATTATTTACTTCACATACAGTACATCAAGTCCAAGTCTAGGCTACTTTATCTACATAAATATGAACTCATCCTTGAGTCATCACATCACTCATGAATAACATATTACCTTTTTTGCTATGATTTTTTGCAAGAATATTCATTTACCTATATTTTATTTTTGACAGGAAAGCTACGGAGTCCCGGAACAAGCGCAGCCTCCAAAGGTATTCGTGAGTGCAAATCTTTTATTCACAGAATTATATTTTTCAAGTAAATATAAATATACTGGTTGAGAAATAAATTGATTATAATTATTACAGGGTGAATATGGAGCACCTTCTTCTTCCTCGTATGAAGTGAGCAGTGGCCCAAGTTCCTCTTACGGGGCCCCAAGCAGCCAAATCTCTTCCTATGGACCTCCAAGCCCTGCTGCTTCATATGGAGCTCCAGTTGACGCTCCTCAAGTAAGTAATATTTAGGGAACTTTTATTTTACCACTTAGGATGACCAGAGAGTTCTGAAAAGATAATCTCTTTCCAACAGTATACAGAAAAGTTAGGATATACTATGTAAGGGGAAAGGTTTGCTTGTATTTTGGAATTATTCTGGAATTATCTGTAATTGAGAAAGCTGTTGGGAAATAAAAAATGATTCGACATGCCACAAAAAGATTACTTAAGGGTAAATTACACAAAAATACTAGAATATTCGTATTTTGAAAATATTTTTGAACCTCCCTGCCCCAAAGTTTAAGATTTCCGAACCCCAATTGCAAAGTAGAGAGACACAAATAATAAACTGGAAAAAACTTTTGGCAAAGAAATGCAAATTCTATTTGAGTTTAATCCCCGTATGACAAAATAACGAGAATGAATAATTTGCTATAAGATGAATAATAGATTTTAAGGTGTTTTTATGATGTAGGTAAATTACTATTCTTAAATTGTAGGACAGATTTGATTTCACTATATATAAACTCTTTGTTATTAAATCCACTAACATTGTCAATTACTACAACAAAACTAGAATGCATAAGCTTATGTAAATTTTAATTTTTTTTTACAGGATTCATATGGACCTCCTCCAGCTATTCAAGATAGTTACGGTGCCCCTCCAAAGGTAAATAAAATACGCTCGCTAACACTATTATCAAATCTTGTATACAAATATTAACTAAATTTTTTAATTTGTAGGGTGAATATGGAGCTCCAGCTTCACAGCCAGAAATTTATGAACTGCCAAAGGAAACTGTATCACCCCTTGGTGCATATGGTCCACCGGCCCAAAGTATCAGCTCTTCATATGGTCCCCCCTCAGATTCATACGGCCCTCCACAAAATTCGATCAGTTCTTACGCTTCTGGTTCCTCAATTTCATCTTATGGAGTTCCCACTAAAACCATTACCACATATGGTCCACCTAAGGTAATTCGAATAAGAAAAGCAAAACTGTACAATTTATAGAGTATATCCCGGAAAAGCTGTCCTGAATCTTTAACTGTTTAACAAAGTCATAAATATCCGAGGGTATTACTTCATCGCTAATAACCAGTTATCAAGATGTATATTTTCGTCTACAACAGTTACAACTGAGTAATACGTGACAAAGGGTTCAGAAGTGGGTCAAATCTTAATTAGTAGTGATATAAATTATGGATTATGGTCGAGAAGTAAAGAAAATCATGGAAAGTCATGGACAGTTTTAAAGAATTCCTAAAATTGCGTGAAATGCGACTTAATACCTATAAGATTTGTTCTGGAAAAATGTTTTTATGGATTAGGCAGGCAAACAACATTAAGCACAGCCGTATGTATACTGTTTAATTACAAGAATATTACGGTAATTATATGCATACATATATTACTATAACAGAAATATGATCTGACTTAATTGGAAGTAAAATTAAAAACTGCCAAGCCACCATATACAGCCCGCCCGAGTGAGTGTAATGTTGCATAATTGTAGTAAATATCCTTATAA
>JAQFYC010002765.1:0-23742 GCA_034694165.1 Tomocerus mixtus | reverse complement strand
GTTTTTAATACTGCAACACACTTTTTGGGATTTTATGTCTTATCAGCTGTCCGTGGAATTGGGGAAGTTGTCGGCTCTCTTACAAGAATACAGGTAGCATATTTTATATTATAATATTGATAAATAGCTGGAACGTTTATTTTTATCTGAACCCAAAATGTTTTAGTCATTTTTACTGCAAGACGAAAAGATAAATGCTGAGGGCTACTCTTTGGAGGAGGAATCAACGCCACGTAAATCACGTGATATCAAAGTTGTGCTTAGTGCTGCTTCCGCCAGGTAGACATTTTTGTACTACTTTAATTAACTGTTATTGCTATGTTACATCAATTTATGACTGCAAACTGCAAAGTTTTAATTAATTTGTCGTGTTTTGAATATTAAATGAATTATTTAATTTGGAACCACATTTTATTTATTGAAGCTGGTCAGAGCACGAACCTACACTTCAAGATATTACTTTAAATTTGGGAGGGGGCAAATTAGTAATGATTGTCGGAGAGGTGGCTTCAGGAAAGGTAAATAATTAGATTAACTTTAAACATAATTCGCGAAAACATTCAATTTAACATGAAGCATTTCCTATTCCATTATTTATTTTATTTTTTCAAGAGAAATACTTACCATATACATGTATTATAAATAACTAAAAATAAGTATGATTTATTTCCATGGAAGTCATCGTTGCTTCAACTTTTATTGGCGGAACTTTCCCTGAAGGGGGGACTTTGTCAAATCCAGGGTAAAATGTCTTATTCAGCGCAAGTGCCATGGGTTTTCGATGCAACTGTGAAGCAAAACATTATTTTCACTGAAGATTGGGATGAGAACAGATATAGAAGTGTTATTGAGGCCTCAGGGTTGCGAAGAGATATAGAAGGGTTTGCAAACGGGGATATGACATGGGTGGGTGACAAAGGCTCAGGTTTGTCCGGCGGTCAAAAGGCTCGGCTCAGCTTTGCAAGGGCACTGTACAGGAAGGCAGACATCTACCTTCTTGACGACCCTTTCGCAGCCGTAGACTCCAGAGTTGGTCAACATATCTTTGACCAAATCCGAAGGGGTCATTGGCAGGACCACCTCAGAATTTTGGCTACTCATCATCACCAGTACCTTGAACATGCTGATCACATTGTGTTCATAAAGAATGTAAGTACAATTGGTATTGATATTATTTTTTTCCCATTTGGGAAATAATGAAACAAGAAAAACTTTTGAAGTAAATAAACAAAATTAAAAAACAAAAATCTTGTTAAAACTTATTTCTGTAAAAATTTCCTGAATACAAAACGATTTTAAAAGGATGTCCTTTCCATGTTCCAGGGAAAAATTTTGGAACAAGGACCTTACGATTACCTGAAAAACATCGACACATTTATGGAATTCACTGGCGCGAGTAAATGCAGTAGTGACGTGGACAGTCTTGCAAGAAAACAGAATGGAGTTGACGAAGTAATTTTTTCATATTTTAAAAAATTAATTCATGACGTAAAAAGTTCCTTAATTCAATTTTGGAACTCAGGAACGTCCTAAATGTGAACCAGAAGAAGAAGAATTTCGCGAAGAAGAGAAATTTAGCGGTTCACTGGGGTGGCAAATTTATTGGGACTATTTTAAGGCGGCAAACTCCAAACTTCAATTCTACTTCTACTTTTCCATCTTCATTATCTCTCAATTGTTTGCAACTGTCATAGAATATTGGTTGGTACTGTGGTATGTACAATTATCAAATTAAAATAATAATAGCGTTAAATGTTTAATGTATTTTTTAAATAGGAGGACTAATAAATATTTTGTTGCAGGACGAATGCTGACATGGAACGAACGCTTAGGAAATCAAGTTTAGTAGGAGAGGAATCAGGTGTCAATTTTAATAGTTCGGAGACGATTGATGTAACAGACGACCGTAACTTGACAGATGACTTCCCCTCAAGTAGAATAATGGATTCTCCTGGCGATTATTTACGATCATTGGAACATTTAGAGCAGTCTACCTACTTGTATGTCTACGCAGGACTTACAGGGGCAGTTTTTTTCACCAATTTGGTTAAATCCATAGGATTTTTCCGCTACTGTATGAAGATATGTGGTAACATTCACAGAAAAATGTTAAATTCCCTCGTAAGAGCGAAAAATAGCTTTTTTCATGTCAACCCTTCAGGTAATAATATTTATCGTATTAAGATTACCCTTATAGTGAAAATGTTGTCGAAACATGAACAATTGTGTAATTTACAAAATTAAAGTAGTTGTACTATATTTTATAATATTCTGCAATATTATGAAGCATTTAGCAATATCAAGTAGTATTTTGCGCCATTGTATAATATTTTCTCGTTCAACAACATCTAATTATATTCTACAATAAGTTTATATTAGCATTCCTTTGCATTAATAGGTTGGATCATGAATAGATTTTCGAAAGATATTGGAATAATAGATGAAGCCATACCATTCGCCTTTTTTGACATGTTCACCATATTTCTTCAAATTGGAACTGTGACATTTTTAATATTTATTGCCAATTGGGTTACTATATTCCCTATTTTAATTTTCCTGCTAACCCTTATGTACATCAGACGATATTATGTAACTACATCAAGGGATCTCAAACGTATCGACGGAACAAGTAAACGTTTTTGCAAATTTCAAACAATAATTTATTATAGCGTACGTAGTCGCGAAATTGAAAAAAACTAAATTATAAATTCCTATGGATACTGATTATGACCAACATACAGATGGTCACCTGTATTACCAACATGAAATGTTACTTAATATTTAAATTTTCAGCCAAAAGTCCCGTATTCTCGCATTTATTATCAGCCAACGGAGGACTCATTACTATACGTTCAGCTGGGGCGGAAGAGTCGATTATTAGAGAATTCGACAACCTACAGGTAATTAAAGTAATACAAGTTTTTCTTTTAACTATTTAACATATTTAACGAATTTTTACTGCGCAGAATACACATACAGCTTCCCAATTCATGTTTTTGGCTACAACTCGCTGTTTCGATATTTGGATTGAGACCCTTGCCACTGTTTTACTAACTGTGGTCACCTTCAGCTTTTTACTGGCACAAAATTGTAAACATTTTCACTATTGTGACACTTTACGAAACATTAAACGGGATAAGTATTAATGGAAACTGGAAAATAATTTTCATTATTATTTTTTCATATTTTCAGACCTGGAAATGAATTTTCTCGGAGGAAATGTTGGGCTCGCAATTTGCTCAGCCATGTCGTTAACAAATTGGCTGCAATATGGCATGCGCACGTCGGCAGATGTGGAAAATCTTATGGTCTCTGTGGAGAGGGCACTTGAATATAGCAAGCTGCACCCTGAAGCTGCATTAGAAAGTTCACCAGGTTATTTCCAAAATAAAACTGAAATATGATAATAATAATGGTGGCAGTGAAAATTAACGGTGTTAACGAGCCATTAACAAGCTTTCCTTAGTAATTCAAGCCGAAAACAGGATTTCCAATTTAGCTTGTGTTGCTAGCTTAAGAAACAAACGTCATTGGTGGAACGCTTTATAAAAGCGTGTTTGGAATCTTTAAAACCTATAAATAAACTGCATAGCTAGTATTAATATGGTGAACACGCTAAACAAATATTAAAATTAAAGGATTAAAATATTTTTCTGTAATTTTTAGAAAATAGACCCCCTGAAAATTGGCCTCAAAATGGACATATTAAATTTGACAAAGTGAGCATGTCCTACAGAGGAATGTGTAATAAATGTCGGACACGTGGACAAAACGTCTTGAACAGGATCACATTTGAAGTTAATTCGGGAGAGAAAATTGGCATTGTTGGGAGAACAGGGGCGGGGTGGGTGATAATTAACTTTCTCTGAATACTTCAATGAGTACAGGACTTGTAAATGTTGAGCCCTTATAAGAGTTATCATTTTCAAAGCATACATGAACATTTTCTGGTAAAAATTAACCGATTTTTGTTTATTTAATAGAAAAAGTTCGATCCTCTGGGCCCTATTCCGTATGACTGAACTACACGAAGGAAATATACAAATTGACGATTTGCCAATCAACAATATGGGCCTTCATTATCTCAGACAACGCATTTCAATCATCCCACAAGATCCGGTACTTTTTCAGCAAACATTGAGATTCAACTTAGACCCTTCCGAGAAAGTCGAGGATATTGACATGAATAGAATTCTACAAAAGGTATAATTTAATTGAAACAGAGCGAGCGAAAATTAAGATTTTTGTTTAAAAATGAACTGTGTGGATTAAAATTACATTTTGATATTTGAGAGCGAAAAATAATTGCTCGTTTTCTACAATTTGTTAAATTCCTCGGCTAGATTGGACTTAAACTAAAACTGGATGCCGAACTAAATTCTGGGGGCAAAAATGTAAGCGTTGGGGAAAGGCAGTTGGTTTCCCTAGCCCGAGCTTTATTGCAAAACAAAAAGATCGTAGCCATGGACGAGGCCTTAGCCAATGTCGATCCCTTGTGAGTCAAAAACTTTCATGTATGTATTTTAAGAAAAAATTGTTACATTTACAATCAATGTATTTTTCAAATTCAGAGCTGACGCGCTAATTCAGAAGACACTTCGAGAGGAGTTGACATCCTCGACCGTGCTGACAATTGCTCATCGACTGGACACTGTAATTCGTTGTGATAAAATCCTCGTGTTGGACAATGGAATTGTAAAAGTAAGCCGTGGAAAGCTCAAGTTATATTTTACATCCGATTTTCGAGATGTTTTTTAAAGCATCAATATTTTTTATCATGAGAATATTTTTAATTTAGGAATTTGATTCGCCTTATAAACTTCTTGGTGACCCAAATGGATTATTTACCCAACTGTTCAATGCTTGTGACTCAGAAAGTCAAAGGAGGATGAGGGAAGCAGTCGGTCTCGACAACCATGGTGAAAATAACTAGGGATAAGGATAATAAACACTTATTAGCAAGACGTGGAAAATTAATTACTCAAGAGAATAAAAATAAAACGCTAAATTAAGACTTGAAGCGCCAAAATAATTACAACATCTTAAGATTTAAACTTATAATATGTAAAAAAATTAAAGTAATGTTGAAGTTGCCAAAATAATTCCAAAACAATGTCAATGAGGAAATGTACAGTAGCAATATCTAACGTAATGACTAATTATAAAGAATTGATAAATAACCTTATGGTTTACTCTGTTAGTATAGTCTCATCAATTATTATCAAAAATATAGCCCTAAAAAGTTATTAACAAGGAAATGGAAATATATTCATCAAAATATATCTTTCATCAGTATGGTCAAATAATGCTACTCTTATAAAGTAAGTTGAGATGAAATGTTAGCTAATGCCATTGAGACCATTACAAACGTAACCTCCCCTTTACGGGAACGAAAAAAATTAACCCAAAAACTACCAAGCCACGACATATAGCCCACCCGAGTGTGTGTTAAGCGGATTGATTAAATCGTAAATAAATCATAAAATTTAGTTTGCTGTTTCTGTGGAAATATAATAATATCTATTTTGACCATCAAATATAATTAGAGCCCTATTGGGGCCCACATTGACCATTAAATATATGAGGAATCCCATTGGGGCAAGAAAATAAGAGCAGTCATACGCCATGATCCAGTTGACCACTTTTGGTAAAAATCAATGTCATGAATCCTCCTATGTCATGAACGTGTTGTATACTCATACCCATTTTCAGCATCTTATACGTCATTGCGCTCGGAAGTTACAGTGCAGTCGTCTCACACATTCGCAAGTACGGACGGACAGACATTGCGATTACATAAGCAAGCCTCGGGCGGGCTAAAAATTGCCCTCATTTATTGGCGTGACGAATAATTGTTTAGTATTTGCCTCACAATAAAGGAATTAAACTGCATCATTTTAAATCCCATTATAAATAGGCTGCTTTAACAACAATGCTTTGAAAAATAAGATAAGGGTGCTGCGAGTCGAGTGTTTTATTATGTCATATTGCCTATTTAGGTTTTTTGTCAACTTATTTATGTTACCGCTCATGGATGAAATTCTTGGACTTGCACAATTTAAATATTTGCATTGATTCAATAGTCATATAATAATTGTATATTGCTGTACTTAATTACAAGATAATAATAATGTTTACACGAAGATACGAAGCATCCTGTTTTGTCAATAGTTGATAGTTGGTGAGACTGTGAGACTAATAATAGTCCATTTCATTATACTACACTTGAAATTACACTTTATTAGTTGAAATTGCACGGTGATACTAATCTTTTATTGTTAGCCGTGCAGTTTGCTATATTTCACAATAAGTTCACGTTATGTTAATTGTTTATTCATCAGCAATTTTCCATTCTAGGGGTACATTACATTGTTACGTTGTATATTATCAATAGATAGCCAATTATAGTACCTTAATGCAGTAGTATTAAATATTTAATAACTTTGCTGTTTACTGTTTGCTGATTGTCTCATAGCTAGAGACATCAGAAATCACATATTATATTATAACTTTTAGATTCACATGTCTGTAGAGCAATAAAATAAGTAAGCAATTCCTTTATAAAATGCCTTTATAAAATTGTGAGTCAAAAACTCACAATTTTGCAAATAATTAAGTAAAATAAGCAACTCAGATTTATCTTGATTAGCGATTGATCTTTCCTCATCCTCATATTTGGAACCGCTATTTTTTTTAAACAATACATGGGATGTTAAGTAGGTCTTAGATCTAGTTGATTCAGTATTTAAGTTTTCAAAATGTATATAATTATTTAGTTATATAATTACATAGTTATATAATTATATAGTTCTGTTGTTGAATTTAAAAAAAATTTTATTCGCAGAAACAGAAAATGAAACCCAATGTTCAAGTAGCCATAAAGCTTGACCTTGAAGAGCGTGTGTATCATTCAGGGGAGATTATTAAGGGGAAAGTAATTATTTTCTCTGATGGGGAAAACGTGGCTGAATTCATAATAATTTATTTTGTGGGACAGGCCCATGTTGATTTTAAACGATATAAGAAGCACTGCTCCTCCGAGGAAGTTATTCTTCGTTTAAAAGTTGCGATAAGGAGAAATGATGGTCAGCTGTTGACCCTTCCAAATGGGCAAAGCGAATTGCCGTTTTCGTTTAAATTGCCCGAATCCCTGCTGTCAACTACAAATTACGAGAATGGATCGATAACCTACTTCTGCGAGGGAACAATAAAAATTATAAATACGGGACACATTGGCATTGTTGGTCCTTTCAACTTTAGTTCACCACGTGAGCCATTTACAGTCATTGCCATTGTGGACTTGAACAACGACTTGCCACTTAAGTATGAAGTCGTGCGAGATGGTCAGCATGAACTGTCCGCATGCGGCTTATCCAAAGGGGTCCTTTCGTATACAATAAAAATGACTAAATCTGGCTTCGCCCCAGGAGAAGTTATAAGATTGTTAGTGGAGATTGACAACCAAAGCGAGGAAAATATTGACACCTGCGCACAACTTCAACAAAATATTACATTTGTGGGTAAATGTGAGTTTTCACTTTTCGGAACTGTTAAATCATCGTCTCCAATGGATGTTTCATCTGTCAATGGAATTCAAGTTTCTCGGCAAAAAAAAGTGGTTTGGAAAGCCGACTTGCTTATCAACCCGGTACCACCCTCGGGGCAGGAGCAATGCAAAATTATCCAAATTCAATATCAAATTGTAGTGAAATTTCAACCGCAGTACTCCAAACAAATTCAGTGCAAAATTCCGATTGTTATAGGCACAGTTCCAATATTGATGTCAACCGCGGAACTTGGTGGACAACATATGGTGAACACTGCAGCAAGGACTCATCCTGGTGAACCCTTTGCTTTGTGCTGGCAAGATTGTGACGAGGGTGACCTTGACCTACCGCCCACATACGAACAAGCTGTTAATCCTGGCAATTGCAATTACTAAATGCTATAATTGTACTGTTTGGTGTGGCTGATTGTATCATTATTTTGATTTTAGTTGTCATTAGTCAAGGAAATAATTATGTCTGTAGCTAAAAACTTTGTCTTAATACTACATCATCATTTTTTCTCCCCAAATAACTAACAAGGAGACACTAACATTTACCTAAGTACTTACTTTAGTTCCTCTATTACTGTCTCATAGTGACAACCTTTTTGTGTAAAACCCAATGTTCGTTTTAATAAACCGTTTACTATTTCTGTATCCAAATTTAGTAAGAAATATTGATGTACTAACTACTTTTGCATATATGAACAATCATAGTATAACTAGACATATTTTTAGCATACTATATTAATTATCCTAAACTGTAAGGGTTAGATTTTGTAGCTTTGTAGTTTTTGTATCATATGCTAACAGATTTGTCAAACTGGGAACATTTTGTCAAAGTTTTGTATATTGCATGATAGTAAATTCAACATTTTTGCACTTCTATGCTAAAATGCACTTCTCCTAAACACGTTACACCTTTCTCTCATTGTCATAAGATTTGCAATTTCCATTGCATGGAATATTTGAGTGCATTTTGGCAGCAAATCCATAATATAGCGGCGATAGAGACTGACATGCATGATAATAATGACTAATCCTAAAATTCTGTTTCTTTTTAACATTATACAACTAACACGGCAGTGATTGAAAATAAATTGTAAGGCTAATCATGTGTCAATAAAGCAATACCAATACCACACATAAATAATTATTTCCCTTAAAATAACGTTCCGCATACGCTCTCGAGTCACATGACATTATCGCGTTTACTTTTCCTTGGATTTCTTGGAAAAAATTTAATTAAGTAAATATAAAGTACAATGTCAACTGGTAAACACATATTAGAAATTAGAATAGTATCGATAATCTATGAATGAGTCAATATTTAAGACAAATCTATATTTTGTATCAGTGGATGCGTATTGAGTTTTCTCAAACAGTATGCAAGTATCAGTATCATTATTGCAATAAGAGATTTTTACAACTATTTTAAAAAGTGTATCTTTAAAATGATATTTACTTTACTATTTACATGACAATTTAAAGCTACTTTCTTCTTCGTTTGAAATTTTTAAATTAATTTCTGTTAATTATAATAAACTCTTAATGATTATCATTATTTGAAATACCTTTTTACATATATGGTGCAATTAAGTTTCGGTTATAAATTAATTAATACTATCAGCTGCTGTTTCATTTTCATTGTCATTATGAACAACTTCTACTTTGTCAAAATATTTAAACGCGTATGCCCCCACACAGATGAACGGAATGGCGACACATCCCATGATTATTTGTATTTTCGAGTACTCGGATCCGCATCCCCATTTCGTCATCGGTGTAATCGAATACCACATGATAATTTGAATTGGAGTGCAAACGGCTGAGACCATGGCCATGAAATTTGCCGAGCCGTGTTGGATCAAATAACTGGAAAAATAATAGGACAGACAGTAACAAACGGCAAATGCAGATCCAATGATCCAAGAATATGGACAACGCCCTCCGACACTCCCCGGAGCAAAGAAACATTGAACTCCAAATTGAAAATGCTCACTGAATTGGTTCATATCCTTTGACGTTCCAAACGTTGGTATCAAATCCGCCCAAAATAAAAGCCCGACAGTCAGAAACTGGAAGAAGCTCTCGCAGAATAACATCCAATTTTTGTTGTAATCTTTATCGGCATCGAATACTTTGTGCTGAATTACGTTCATGAGCACTCCAGGGATGACCGCGATCAAAAACAAAATAGGAAATACCCAAGATCCAGTTTGATTTACTTGGATGAAATTAGGGACGAGTGCAATTATAATCCCAAGCATCACGCAACAAGTGGCAATCATCTTTGGTTTGGTAATCACTCTTCCAGCAATTAATCTAGAGAATAAGAGAGTAAATGGAATGGCGGCTTGGACCAAAATAGCTTGGAGATCTCCGCTTGTCCTGTTCAAGGCAGAAGCAAATACAGTAAGAAGTCCGTTTAGTCCGTCAAACACTCCCATCAAAATCAAAATCCGGAAATGCCTTTTCATCATGAAAATTGTGAGTTTTCCTTTATAGTAATTCCAGAGACAACCGACCCCGTATGGGATATTGAAGAGGGTGGAGAGAATAAACAAAACAAAGTATGACCCCGTTTCAATTCCTTCATCGCAAGTCGTTTTTGTAAAAGTTGAGATAAATAACGGAAGGAAAATTCCTTGTCCAACACCGGCAACGATGGAAATGCAGGCTGCCCCAAAATATTTCCATTTAGGTTTAGGTCCTGCTACTGTGGCTGGGAGAAGTCCTGTGGTTTCTGTATCTTCCATTATACAATTATTGAATGTTTGTTTTTGTAAAGCTAAAACTGTTAATGTAAAAGAGTTATCCACCACGATAGATCAAAACTAAAATCCTCGACGCTCAATGTCATTGTCGATTGTCAGGGAAACTATTATATTGTCTTTTAATTGATAATAAAACTCACTTATCTTTAGATAGCGCGAAGTAGGGAGCAAGTGCTGTTGTCACTGTCGCCTTTACACATTACTGTATATAGATTGTATTAATTAGATACGAAACATCAATATTGGACGTCACGGGTCCGTTCTATGCAATCGACATTTCCATTTTGGTGAGTCAGATCCAGAGTGCACAGAAAAAAATGTCTGTGATCATTTCCCTATGTGTGTCATGCAAAATGTCATACAAATGATTCATTTGCACGTGAATGTTTTTGTATATTATTTTCCTAGTTAATTACTGTAGGTTATACTTTATTTGAGTAACAAGGAAGTTGTAATGCAAAAACAGCGGATGCTGCGAAATAGATTCGGTAACAGACTTAAGTAAGGGATGAGTGGTTGCACGTGCTGCAGTTTTCCGCGTATATGTACTAAATATATAGGGCCTTGTAGGCGGTGTACTTAACAATCTAAATATATTAATAAAATGATTCACCTAGTATAAATAAAAGCATGTCGAGATTTTCTGCGTGATCTCTTAATTATTGTAAGTTTAAATGTGCAGCAATTAAATAATCTTTTCTACAAAAGGTGCACTAAAACATAATATCTGACTCTGACGCCACTACGACTTTATGTTGGTTATTAAGACTTTTTAATAGTATACTCGTGTGAGTGTGTAAAATATAATATTCTATCTTACTAATTGTACCTTGTATAATTTTATAATTATAACTAACTGCAGTGTGTGAACAAATATTATGATTTATGAATTATGTTCCTTCTCATTTAATAATATGTCTGCAATTCGAAGTGTTTGCATAATTTGAAGTAATGGTTAATTTATTACTTATATTTGTATTAGCTATATCAAATGACAGATTTACTTTGTAGTCTCCTACAAACGTACATATTAATGTTTCAAATTTAACCATGTAAGAGTGACACTGACGCTATGGTATAATGGTTGATTAATTATTAAATTTTATTGACACACTTATCTTTAGGCAATACGTATATAGAACTATAATATAATATACACTAGGCCTAAGTTAGAAATAATCAGATAATATATTGAAAATGTCTGACAATTGAACATGTTTATATTTTAAAATCTTTTATTCGCATTTACTTTTATATAAAGTTATACATTTTTTTATTTATGGAATACTCATATTTACATTTACTAATGTAAAAACGTTCAGAAGGGATTCGATTAAGAATTTTTATCTCACAAAAATAATATCACCTTTATTTATTTATTTACAACTAAATTTCGTTTAAGTTTGCTGAATAAACTCACCACTCTCTCATTTGCACATAAATACAATGAAATAGTATGCCCATAAGATGCCAATAGGCGTAGCCAGCCAACTAATGTTAACTTCCAGAAGGTTGTATGGGAGCCAACATTTCTGACATTTATAATATATCTGTCATAGAACCGTTCGAAAAGGTGTTCAAATATCCACAGAGAATAAAAATAGTATGAATCTTCATTCCCAGATTGATGCTCTCGGGAATGAATTTACTATAATCAAGTTCAGCAATACGTCTACCTTCTGTTAGCCACACTTTAACTTCGGACTGGAACGACCAGAGATCCTTAAATCCAGATTCGAATACTAATTGCATATATTGATGATATTTGAATCGAAAAGGATTTTCAAATGTCCAAGCTGTCATCACAGTCGCTAGGTCTTCCTTTGTTGTCATACAAATTGATGAAGGGTGCAATTTCTCTATTTCCAGTGTAACAAAGAGTTGCTTACCTGTAGCTCCAAATAGTTTCCTAGTTGTATTACCGAAGAGGTGTAAACATATATACTCAAAACTATAATTTTTATTTTTATATTCTTCTACAGAGTCAACTAAAGTAAAATCATACACAAAATTGCTGGAGTTCATTTTGTGTAAAACATTATCCCCATTTTTGAATTTCATTACCAAAACTTTGTAATCATTTACGATCAGGTCTCCGAAGTCGGAAACGCGTTTTCTCTCCGGAGGTGCAACGACTTCGCTTGTGATATATGTTGTGTAGAAAGTTGATATTACAAGAGCTCCAATTATCACCGTAAAATAAACCGTTGTAAACGAATGTAACCGAGAGGGAACCGACTCAGGAATTGTTTGTATAAAAATTCGAGTTACATATGTCAAACTTGGTAGAAATCAATGTTAACCCGAAAAGCGGGTATTTTTGTAAAACCCGGGTAGAATCAGTGACCCGGGAATTTTTTTGTATAAAAATTCGAGTTCTACATGTCAAACTTGGTGAGAATCAATGTTTACCCGAAAAGCGGGTATTTTTGTAAAACCCGGGTAGAATGAGTGATCCGGGAATTTTTTTGTATCAAAATTCGAGTTCTACATGTCAAACTTGGTAGAAATCAATGTTAACCCGAAAAGCGGGTATTTTTGTAAAACCCGGGTAGAATGAGTGACCCGGGAATTTTTTGTATATAAATTCGAGTTCTACATGTCAAACTTGGTAGGAATCAATGTTAACCCGAAAACTAAAAAACCGTCTATTTCGGAACCTCAGTTGATTAGACTATTATTACAAAACCGTCTACTTCGGAACCTCAGTGTGGAGGACATACGGACTGACGGACGGACAGACAGACAGAGTCAAGTCTTCCCATAGAGAGGTTCCCTCTCAATAAAGAGTGTGCTTTTTGGTTATAGTTGTGGATTGATTCAAAAGAATGCTAATGATGCACATTAGAGAAAGTAATAACCTTTTGCTGTAGTTATGAGAATGTGAATTATAGAGCAGAAACATGAATGCGAAAGGGAACATTAACAGAATAAGGAACCAACTTGTGTTATCAAATGTGTTTTGAATAAAAACAGATAATGGGATACCCAAAAGAATTATTTTGTCCTCACAGTAGTAAGGTTTAATCGTAGACATGTCGTCAATGTAAATGTAAGATAGCGTTAGCGTTTTGTAAGTATTGTGGTCATCATATATTGGTGCGTATATTTGTACCTTAATCGTTGAGAATACTGGTTTTGTAAGCCTAGCATCAAAATTTCGATCTTTGTTCACAATGAAAACTGAGAAGTTGAATTTTTCAGACAGTGCTGATAAAATGGTATGTTTGCAACAGCAATAATGTACAGTAGCAATTTGATTTTGTGAAGAGGTACACAAATCCGTCATTTTGGTTACTTCTTGTTTAAATTCCCTGTCAACGAATATAACAAAATTTTGGTGAAGATGAGAATTATTTTCGACCCAGATACTTTTCCACTTATCTTCAGAAATATTTGCAATGTTAACTACATGATAGCCAACTTCTGGTTCTCGATATAATTGTAATTATGATCGAAATTAATGACATTATTTAACTGTACCCTACCGTTTTTGAATTTTGAATTTTAAAATAAATTTGAAACAGCATTACGTCAGTTCGCCAAGTCATTTTTATTTCCAACTATAAAATTGTATTAATATATCATTGTTATAGTATATGTTACACAACATAGTTTAAAAACAGTGTCATCATAACTATTAAGTATGTTACTAGTTTACAATTCCGGGTTTGGAGTTCACAATCGTCACAGGGAGAAAGTAGGACTCTTCACGTAAAGGGAAGTAAACAATGCATTCTCTACTTTGAATTGTGTCCATAAGAATTACATTCTCTAATTAAGTAATACATTGTTTTGGGCCATACTTAATAACAAATTATCACATCAGCTTTACCACAGCAATTCAGTAACTAACTTCAAATTATTAAGTCTTTATACTGAACTCCATGTAGTACAGTTTATACATAGTGAAACCTATAATCGTAACAACATTTTCGTATACTGTTTTAGAATTGTTATTACAAATCGATAATATTTTATTTCTAATTTGTGCAACTTCTGTGTTATCTCAGTGACCAAAAATAATGTTTTCCTTCGAATTCAAACTGTGCACATCCGTTGTTTTGCTGGCAACTGCCGTCATATTTATAATGCGTCAAGGTAATACGAATATTTTAAATACCTTATCTGCACAGCGATACATTTATAAATAATTAAAAACCATAGACTTTAGGGGTAACTGTTTAGGTTTCAGTGCGGACAACGGAGAGGTAGGCCTTTCATTTCATCTTATAAAATGAACTGATAGTTTAACATTTAAATTGTCCAGCAGACGTTTTATTCAAATATTGGCATATTTTCGTTGTAAACTCCAAAGCAATTTTATCAATTCCATTTCGTTATTTATTGCGGTTATGTGGCTATTACTGCTTCCATTAAGTATTTACAGTATTAATAAGTATAGAACATGTAAGCAAGAAGATTAGATAGATTTTTAAAAATTGTCAAATTTCTACACACAATATAGCATTTTAATTTTTAACTTAGAATTTTGTGCTATTAGGAATGTAATTGATCCCTTAAAAGATTAATTGGATGTTCCAGGGAGAGTTTTAGTATTCTATCTATAAATAGCATCTACTTGTAAATATGAAATAGTGTTGCAAAAAGTATTGCTAAAAGCAACCTAATTAAATATTCCTGTGATCTCTAAATTATTTTACGTTTAAATGTGTAGTAACTATATTTTTATGATTTTGTTTTAATTACAGGCGTGCTTGGTCAAACAGTATGTTTGGCCAACCAGACCCCATGTGGGTCTTCCTGCATGTACGTTGAAGGTGGGCAAGTGTGTCTTGAAAGTGGAGCCACAAAGGTGGTTTGTGGGTTCAACGAATCGCTGTGTGCCTCGAAATGTTACAAACCATACGCGGGGGACACTTGCCACAAAAATGAGGCTAACGTACAAGTTTGTAGATTTGGCGAAGAACCATGTCCTGAAGGAGACGGTGGTAAATGCTACAATCCTAGTGGAGCCCAGAAATGTTATGTCAACGAGACGACCGGAATAACGGTCGTCTGCGGATATAACCAAGTTCCTTGCGGGGGAACCCGTTGCTACAACCCAAAAATTGGACAAGTTTGTTTTTAAATGAAGAAAACGACAGAAAACAAACCTACTTTATATAATTCAGAATACAAGCTACAGATAATGCAATGTACTTAACTTATACTAGTAATTAGTGTAATATATATTTATTTAGACTAAAAAAGTTATACGAATTTAAGTATTTAATTGCGGAAATTGAATGAAGTACTCAAACATTATTTTTAAATGTTAATTAATACACAATATATTTGAATAAAATAAATCATAATTATTTTCTGAAGTGAGAACTACCGCATACAATCTTTTCTATCTTACTTATCTTTCTATCCACGTTTCCATCCTAGATGTTAAGCTAATTTTTAGCGATAAGTAAATACTACAAAGTGATTCTGTTAATCTAGGATACAATATACACTCTTCTAAGAAGTTCTACAATAGTAAAGTAGGGAACCACGACTTGAAATCAATTTTAGACTCCATAAAATCTACAAACGGGCTAATATACGAAATAATTTTGGCCATTGCAGTGTTAATATTTAAAAGAAACTTATCACAGCCTATCTCAGCACTACCTACTACCTACTACTGCTCACTTAAATCTGAAAAGATGACAAGAATAGCCCACAATAATGCCACCAGATTAGTGTTGAAAATACAAATTTTTAAGAATAATGCCTCGTGTCGATCTCTTCCTAATGTTAAAAACTGATAACACTGTGATTCACAACTCGAAACTCTCCCTAGAACATAGAAGTAACGAATTATTAGTAAAACACTGTTATTTTCTATAAATGATAAGAAATAAGATAAACTTTCTTATGTATTAATTTAATTTAAGTATTTAGCTTATTAAGTGTACTTGTAAGTTTGGAGCTGAGCATCAAACATCTATGTGCTTGTGTTCTATGTGGTGTGATCTGTTGAAGAATTTAATAAATAAATAAATAGTAACTGCCTGAACTGGTGAGTCTGTAATAATTAATATGATAATTTATGCGAATTCATCCAGGATGCAGCTGGAAGAAGTTCACTAATATTTAATTTTTTTTATTTTAATTGAGAGTGCGGGAAGCTACATATATATTGACCTAACTAAATACCTACATACATGGACAACAAGGGTTGCCTTTTTAGCAATGAATTTAGTAGTTTCGTAAGCTTATAGCTTAAATACAACTTTCTTGCAGCACAATTTTGCTTTGTATTAAACCAAGCTTTACAAACATAGATGAAAGCTGAATGCATGCAACTTGCCTAAATGGCTGTACAGTTTAGACTACACAAAGTGCTGTGCAGTGTACAGTCAAAGTCAAGCCAAAAGTGCACATATAGAGAATATATAGTACGTCCTAGAAAATAACTTAACAAGAATACAAGGTTATTATTAGACACGAAAAAACATTACATTTCGCAAATTGCTGGGAGTTGAAAGACCTTGTCGATTAAATTAGCGTGTCCCCAGCCGCCTCCAACTGCAACTTGCAGATTATCGTATCGCATATAGAATCTGCACTGCAGTGAGACAAGTTTGAAAATTCTAGATATGCAACATAAACTGTAAGTTTGGGTGGATTATTTGTATCACACATTGAAAATCTTAAGGCTACCAAAAAGCGTCTTTGCTTATAATAAGTATGAGAAGGTATTTAGATCTTATAATCTATTCAGAGTATTTCCTACGAGAAGCTAAAAATAGTTGTTCGATCCGACTTTGGAATTTGGAGATATTGACTTGGTGAAAGAAATGTTAGACATTTATGTGATGCCATAGGTACTTATCTGCATGAATGGTTAAAAAAGAGAATAAAGAACACTGTACGATTAAATGAGTAAAGCTAAAGAAATTTTTACTGGTTTAATTTTAAAGGCATACAAATCTTAAGTAGGTTAGTTGATGTACTTGAATAGTATGTGAAATATCCGGTAGCGAGCAATGTTAGGATTCGTCAGGTTTTTCTTCCGTTGCGTCTTCTTCTTCTGGAACCTCCTCCACAGTGTCAACATCAGGTTCAACGGGCTTCTTTTTGCCACCATCTGGTACCCACAGCCCCGAGTCGATGCACCGTTTCATGTGAAACTTTGCCTCTTCTTCGGGCATTTTCGATATTGTCTCCTGTAGAAGCGGAATATCTTGGGCGTCGAAACATTTTCTTAATTCCTACATACGGATAACAAAAGTTTTTATTTAGTTAGCATAAGCAATTGAGTCAAATATATCTACTCCAGGAGTTTTTTCTCGGTAAGAGAATTTATTTCAGAACTACAAACAAAAGTTTTTTAATACGTGTCCACTGTGAAGTTAAATGGTTAATATATAAATTGTTAATAATTATGTTTTACTATGCTATGTATGGGTATGTAGACGTGTCAGTCGGTACAAACTTTGGCGACATGTTTCCCGAAAATATGGCTTTTCAGCGAAAACAATAACCCCACATCCATTATAATGTATCACTTGCATTTCTACTAACATAAATGATAAAATTACCTCAGGAAGTTCCTCCAGGACCTCCAGCGGATCAAGGCCACCGGGACTTGCTTTAATTCTCTCTTGTCGTTCCTCCTCCTCAGCCTCATAAATCTTTTGCTCTGCTCGACGCTTAATCCTGTCGCGAAATAATCTGAGCTCCGTATCGAATGCTTCCTTGTAGTCTGTATTCTCCACATGGGCAATTTTCGTAAAGAAAGGACCAATACAGGCCTATAATCAAAATATAAAAAAATTTTGCTTATACATTCACATGAAAAGGCCAAAGCAACATATTTTGTTAATATAAGTGATTCACTTACCCTGGGATCAGTTTCCAATTGTTTTGACAATTCCATGAGAAACTGCATTGCAATACACTGATGGGACACGTGGTTCATCAATTCCAGCTTATCCTCCAGCGCCAGATTAATGCACCAGATAACCAAATAGTTTGCAGTATTCTCACACGCCAAATGTGGATGTTCCTGTGCATGCAAGAAAAATGATTGACTACACAATTGTAAATTATAGCAGCTCCAATTACTTTTCCTAACTTATTGACAAACATAATTCAAGGCCTGCAATCTAAATTAAACATGTGATATTATAACTACGCATTTGCATCCTTGAACTCCATTATCGATTTAATTTCTAAATTAAAAACTCAGATGGGTACCACATTGAAAATGTATTGTTTTTTTCCCAAAATATTAAATAAGTGTAACAATAATTTAATTTAAGTCATTAAAATTGTAATTTCTCTAACTTACTAGCAGAAATCGGCGAGAGTCGTCATACTTGCGAAGCAATCCATATTGTTTCAGTAAAGTTTCATTGACACTAATAAAATCTGTCATCCTGGAAGCCTTCTCACTCTCAGATAGCGGTTTTTCTTCAGCCTTGCTTTTAGTATTGATCACAGTTTTTGAAAATCCTTCATGACCAATTGTATCAACATTCCAAGGCGTCAACTACATTTAAATACAAAAATTAAACAATAAACTGACGGTTTGAGCAAAACGGGAAATGATATTATTATCGATCGTTAAAATTACCCGTTCTTGTTGTTCCATCGCCTTTTCCTGTTCACTCAACTCCAATTCCATTTTCTTTATATCCTTTTCCAATTTCTCAATATCTGTATCAATTGTCGAAGTCCCTTTTTTCTCTTCAATAAGCTTCTTCTTCTCCTTTAATTCTGACTTCCGCTGAGCAAGAGATTGTTTCGCTTCTTTCATTGCCTCCTCTCGTTGTACTCTGGCTTCGTGGCGCCATCGAAAGAGGGAAGGGGTATCAATGTTGGGATGGGTATCGTCCTCGTCATCAGACACCTTGAAAATATTTAAAAGCAATCAGTTATTTATTAAATATAAATAGAGACGCAATTATTGATGTAAATATGTATTCACTATTGAATGATAACAACACTTTTAATTTGAAAATTGTTACACAGATTCTCAATGTCGCAAAAATTAATCAGTAACTTCGAACTTCAAACTCACCTCAATATTTTTCCATTTACTGTAGTCGACCATCTCGAAAATGCACTAATCACTAATAACACAAATGAGATACAGTCTGCAGGCTTTAATTGCTCACGTTTTTTCAGTTTTATGCTCCCGGGTCACCAAACAGCTGCAAAAATACAAAACAAAGTTTATTTCTATATTTAGTATTTAGTATTAACACCGCAATAAAACACAAAATTACAATTAACAGAATTATATTAGTATTATATATATATATATATTATATTATATTATATACTAATTTAATTCAACATTATGTTATAAATTAATTATTAAAGCATTTACCTACAAGACAACTAGATGTAAAACTCGATCAGCTGTTTATGTGGAATTCTCAGATATCGCTGAACCGCACTCTTTCGTCGGAGATCACGTATTTAAGTGTAGTGTAAGTGACCTGCTGAAAGTCAATCCGATAAAAATTTAATTCGCACGGTATATGGCTATTTAATAACTAAGATATTAATAAATCAAGCTATTATACTAATTAATTGATGTAATAATATTAATATTAGAAAATTTACCTTCAATTATTTTCTATTCTAATTTTCACGTCAGCTTTTTGTTGTGCCGCAGAAAAGCAGGATTCGGAAAGTTCTGGCAAAGCAAGGACGTGCTTTTCCTTGCATCTTCCATTGCCCCACGATTTCGTTTACATTTCCCAATTCTGGTTTTCATTGTAAGAGCTTAGTAATTGGATTGAGCAAAACACATACACCGAGCAAGTAAAAGCAAACTATCTCATGCAAAAAAGCAAAGAAATGTATAAGCATGTAAGAAAGTTGCAAAAACGAATTTCATGTTTGACTTTAATATCGCGTGACTGAAGGACGTAGGAATTCCAGTTACTATTGATGTACCTCTCAATTGTAAGTGTAATTACTGAGGATGCTTTAGCTTTTATCTGACAATACCTAATGGTAGAAACTCTCGAAGCAATTAAGGAAATAGCGTGAAGCCGAAGAAAAGTTTTGTTTATTAAAATGCGAAATTGAAAGGGAAATTAATATTCGGGGACCGCATTTCTTTGTCTTTTGAAGAAAATATACCATTGTTTTAGCTTTGTATAATGTGTGATTAGTATAGTAGCGTCTATTCAGATCGTTGAATATTTTTTACATGTAATAATAATTCATTACTGAGCTATTAAAGCATAAGAGAGGGTCTACTTTTATTTTGTACTAGTGGAGTACTACTTGGTGGTACGAACGTCCAGACATTTTTCACTGAAAAACACAATATTTCCGCCAAAGTTGTCATTAAATTAAATAGTGTGCCTCAGTTATGTGTCGTAATTTGAGAAATACTAATTTGAAGAAACTGATTTGCAGTAGTCAGTAGTGTTATTTACGGGTACAGGTAACCCCTTTTGAATGGAACACATTTATATTTTCTTTAATTAGTTCCAAGTATTTTATTATACATCTTTTATTATACTTATTACCCTTAAACTCCCCAATTTAACTTCAAAATCCCCTTCGACAATATTTTTTACCAAGCTCAATGTTGCATTCGTCACATTAAAGGAGAATATATAATTGCTTACTGTAGTTAGTCAGTTATTTCTAGGTTGTATTGTATAATTATATATACTGATACATTAGTTAGTTTTCTGGAAAACGGAGAAAAACCTCGGCAGTGCTCTGTATCCGCAATATAAATATGTAGTCTAATTTTTGTTTTCTACGTATTTCATCGAAACATTTAACCATTGTATAATTTTTACAAAGCTAAGTCTGGTTGATATGTGCATAATATGGGAGTGGAGTATGTGTAGAGTTGAGTTCTCCCTGGACTTCGACTGGACTCTGTCTCACTGACTACATACGGCATACTGGCGTAAGGCTGGACACGCGGAAGGAGGAATTGTAATAAAATATTAAATTGCGTGTTGACTTACAGTAGTGGTGAGACGAGACGGCCTCGTTTGCATTGCATTGTACTTTATATAATACATTTGAACTTTACATACATTGTCCAATTAAAACAAAGTCTTCAAACGTATAACTAAATGTCGTAGGCCCATAGGGCACTCAGGAATAAGGACGAGTGACGTGTATTTTCTGTCAATCTTTGCAGGAAAACTAATAGTTCTCAATATTTGTATTAGCTGAATTTATAGACAATTTTTATATTATCTTTACGCTCTTTTCAATAACGATGGCATACTTATGAATGAACCACGAAGATCTACTAATTTAACTTTAAATCTTCTCAACATATTAAATCTCTTTATCATATTAACGTAACGTTACATGCAAAATGTGAATAGCGTACAATTTTCAATAAAATCGGTTAAAATTGCATATTTCAATAAAAAATATTGGATATAGGAAAATACTAAAAACAGTAAGGTCCTCTGTGCCTACGACATAATAGGTAGGTATACATATACTAATAAATAAATCAACCACACACATCCAGCCAGACAAACAATCACACAATTACAACCTTTATGTACTGAGGAGGCGAAGTGAAACAACTCACCAGAGGAAAACTCGAATACCTAGCTTATGGCTTATTGTTTTAGTGTTAACTCGTTCTTCTGTAAAATAAAAGCAAGGTAAGTGTTAAGCTTTCATTCCTACTTTTATCACTAGCACAATTATTTTATTTACCTGTATTCCCTACCCGAAAATGCCAGTAGGTTGAAGAACTCATCAAATAAACCACAAAAATGTACTCGCATTTTATTATAATTGTGAGTAGGATATCTAGGTACCTACGTGAAATAAGCTCAACGAAATAACCCAATAAATATCGACTTTCAATCGCTGCAGAGTAATCTTATCTTGCTCTGTCAATTTTCGATTACTTAATTACTTACATAATTACGATAAATCAGTTTTCCTGTTTAAATGTGCTAAGTCTTTCCTCATATTTATAATATTACAGATTGCAGCTGTGTTGAAGTTGAAGCCTTGCGACAATATCCTCTGCGACAGTTACACTGTTATACAATTACAAAATATATTCATTCACTCAAAGTACAACTGGCGCGGCGGAGTAATAATAATATTCTACAGCTGTTAAGCGGATTCCTCGGCTAAGTTCGTAAGTTTTCAATTCTTATTGAATGAAAGCAATATTTTGGAATTATATAATGATGAACTTGTAAGTCTAATTGTCTTCAGTTCAGTATAGTACGTATAATTACTGTTGTTGTTATAATAGGTGTTCATAAACTAAAAAATGTTGGGCGAAGGGGATAGCAACTGTAGAAAAATCGATTTATCGATTCAAGAAGACAACCTCATTAGTGACTCTCTTCAAATCATCAAAATTTTACGACCGACTTGGAGTTTGGAACAAACAAAGCATAAAGTAAGGCATATTATGTACAATAAAACTTCCGTGAGACCGTTTTAATAAACTGTAAATCATTAGATATATTTACGGCAATATTTTTTAACAGTTTTAATTATACATGAACTATTTAAACAGAAGAAACTTACATAAATATACCTATCATTAATTATTAATAACTGAGGTAGGTATACTTATTGTAATTAAACTGAACTGCATGAATTAACCTTTTAAAACTCTTTAGGTGTTCACGGACGGGATCACAAACAAACTGGTTGGATTTTTTGAGGAAGGAAATCGTGATGACATGGTCATCGTAAAAGTTTATGGGGCCAACACAGATCTGATGATAGACAGAGCTAAGGAAATCTCAACCATGCAGGTTTATTTCAATGTCTATATTTTGGAGTTTTGTAACATTCTAAAATACAGATAGTCTCGTTAATTATGTATTAAACGTGCACCCTTAATCTTGGCAAGACCAATGTTACATAAATATAATGTATTATTAATTATACAGATAGTTTGCAAATCATAATTTTATTATTTTGATTTATAGCTGTTGTTTGAGAAAAAATGTGGTCCTGAGCTTTACGCAGTATTCCAGAATGGAATTTCTTACGAATACATTCCTGGGGTCACCCTGAATATGGACACATGTCGTGATCCTTCCGTCTATCCTATTGTGGCTGAGGAAATGGCTAAGCTTCACTCCAACATTCCCCTTCCACAAGGAAATCCGGTTTCGCTCATGTGGAAGAAACTGAATAATTTTAATGAACTAGGTCAAGAGATTCTCCGTACTAATGATTCACTGCGTGAGAAGTAATGAAATAACACTATAACATTCTTTTTTCAGTTTAAAAATAAGTGGAATGTGAAACTTATTTTTAAAAAAATATGTTTTGCTTTAGACTGGAAGCTTTTGGGGTGACGCTTGACTGGGGAACAAACAGTTTATACGAGGTTCAAAAAATTCTGGAGTCAAAAAACATTCCAGTAACATTTTGTCACAACGATCTACTTTTGGGGAACATCATTTATGATGCGAAAACTTCAAAAGT